>VDFB02047230.1:178590219-178635907 GCA_007258455.2 Sequoia sempervirens
AAAACAAGTAAATACATAAGAGCCAACTTGAAAAGCCCTATGCCAAGTCATATGGTTTTAAGTAAGGCTATATTATGCAGGAGAAAAAGTAACAGGAAAGGAAAGAGGGGTTTCCCCCAACAAGGAAAAACACAAAACACATAAGGGATCTATGGATTTGGGGTCAGTATGTTCATTGCTACAATGTTTTATTAAAGAGCTCAGAACTGTCATCATTCTCTAAATACACATAGAACTAGAAGAATGACACAAAGAGAGCAAAAAGAAAAGAAAAATAACCCTTTTGGGTCAACATGGAAGAGACATAGGCAATCTCAATACTTTGCATCATCCCCAAAAGGAAAACATAAGACAAAAGTGAAAAGAGAAAATGAAAAGGAAAAAGAAAATGAAAGCCTTTTGGGTGAACATGAAGGAGACATTTCGGTCTCAATGCCTTGTATCATCCCCAAAAGGAAAACATGAAACAAAAGAGAAAAATAAAATAGAAAGACGTTTTGGGTCAACATGGAAGAGACATAGGGCATCTCAATACTTTGCATCATCCCCAAAAGGAAAACACAAAACAAAAGTGAAAAAGAAAATAGAAAGACCTTTTGGGTCAACATGGAAGAGACATAGGGCATCCCAATGCTTTGCATTGTCCAAAAAGGAAAACGCAAGCAAAAACAAAAATATAAAAGTGAAAGCAATGTGCGACATTGAACCACTAATTTTTTGGTAGGGGTTATAGACTACTCTTGCACTCTTAGGATGTTCCACCTAAAAGGAGAGAGACAATCCCTACTCAAAGGAATCTAACGAGTTCACTCAAATTAAGATGTGTATGATGTTATTTAGACTAAATGAGATTATCTAAGTGCAATTAAATGAACTTTTTAAGTGATTATGAATGCAAAACTTAAGAATTATGCAATGTTGGAAAACATAGTGATGTATGCAAAAATGAACTAAAAATGCAAAATAGGAAGGAAAAAGACTGAAACAGAGTGCACCTAGAGTTTTGATGGAGATTTTGGAATATTTTGAAGGTTGATAGAAATCACTAAAAATCACAAGTGGGACTCATTCACCACTGATGGAAAATCAGTCCTACTTCTGATGAAAACTTACTAAGAGCTGGTTTCTGAGTGTCAGGATTTGGAATCTGAACAAATCTAGATTTCTAGCCTTAAGGTGGGACTCATTCACCACCGATGGTGAATCAATCCTCTCCTAAAATTTTGATAAATCAGGGACCAATTTTGTAGCACTGGATCTAAGGTTGTCTGCTTGTCGGGTTGTCGAAGTCAAATCTGCAGAAAATAGACAGAATGTCTTCTCCAAGCTTGAAATATGATATAGTTTACCTGAAACACTTTGTTGAACTCTTGTCCACTTTTCAACACCTAAATACTTGTCAAATTTTCATACACAAGTCTGCAAACACATATTCAAGAGGAGAAAAATGGTTAAGGGTTAGGTCATAGGGATTTTCCTTGGTCAAATCCCATTTTGGTAATCAAACCCTAAATGAAATAATGAATTGAAATATGAAGGAAATGATAAACAAATAACATGTAAATGCTATTAACTTACCAAATCCTTATAGAAGAAATTTGAAGATAATGCAATGGCAGCTCCAAAGTACTTGATTATTGCTTGATTCAATGATGAAAAGTGTTTGAATGCTTGAATGATTGAGTGAATAAATGAACTTGATGAATGTTTGAATGAATGGGGGTTAAAATGAATGCAAAAACACTTATTTATAAACACGTTTTCCTTAGTAACCCAATAATACCTCATCACAGGCAGACATAAGGTGATTTTAAGTAAAAACCCAAAAGAAAATTTAAAATATTTTGAATTTGGAGCCAAGAGGAACTTATTCGCCACCCATGGTGAATGGATCCCACCTTGGACTTGAAAGTGGGTGTCAAGAATTATCTTGTATTTAATGTTTTTTGTCGATTTTACATTCAAAAACACATTTAGTTATGCCTTATAAGAGCATAAAGGGGTCAAATAAAGCATAAGAAAGGTGTAAATAGTAAAATTAAGCCTAGAAAAGTGTGAAATCTTGTTACAAGACTTTACAACGCTTCAAAATAGGACTTGACAAGTGTTGAAAAGATTATTTTTAGGTGAATTATGATAAATAGAGTCTAGAAAAGTGTAAACATGTTTTACAACACTTCACAACATCTTCACAAGATGTCATAATTTGAATTTTAAGGACCTAATGTGAGTATTCAAGCCACATTGTAACATTAAATTAAAGCAAAATGGACCAAGCAACATGAAGAAAAGCCTAAAAGACCATGAAAATGACAAGGGGCCATTTTTCTACAGTGCATTTAGCCCCCACTTTAGTGAGAGGATGAAATTGCTTCAAACTCACACTAAAGTAGCCATGCATGTTGAAAAGGATTCCAAATGCACTTATGTTAGTAAGATGGAATAACAACGATCAAGAGGGATGATCAAGCCCCCAGGATGAAGATCCCATGGCAAACTAGACACAAGAAAAAAGGAACACACATGTGAGAGGGAAATTGAATTGAGCTTCAATCGTCTATCCAACTAGTTGTGGATAAGATCTAGGCTGATTGTTTGAAAAAGAGAATGCATACTCACTCTGGGGTGATATAACTCATGGTGGTCCACTGGGTGAGAAGACCCAAAAAGATGAAGTACATACGCTAGTTGGTATGCACTCACAAGCACATAGGTGGCTATGGGGAAAGCCATGTTGCTGAGTGGGATTCTCGCTCAACCATATCAAAATTATACCTCCTAATAACTTTAACAAGGTGCCACAAAGGAAAATGTTGGTTCGTGCTTCATGAGACAAGCAAATTTTTGTATACTTAGAACTCATGAAAAAATGCAAGGTACCAAAGGCATGCAAGTTGCATTGTGCAAGGTAGCAAAAATGTTAAATGTAAAATGTTCAAAGGAGTCTTGTTAAGTTCATGTAAGGTCTATCACTTATGGAACATTGTGTCTAATGTCTCCAAGAGAGGACCAATCAAAGAATAGTATATTTGCAACTTAGGGGATGCAATGTGCCACATCAGGCTACCAAGAGGAATGTAATATGCTAAGATATATCACACTTATGAAGGACATCACAACCAATGTCGTCCACAAAGTGAGAAATGCATCATATGAAATGACAAGGCTACACTAAGAACCAAGAATGCAAATGAAATGATGCCAATGTATCCCCCCACTTTAAAGGAATTGCTACACAATGTTCTATGAGAAATTACTTTATTTAGCCAAGGGAAAAATGTAAAAAGAAAAAAAGACATGAGAGCCAACTTGGAAAGCCCCCATGCCAAGTCATATGTTTCTAAGTTAGGTTGCATCATGTAAATAAAAATGAAACAAAAAGAAAAAAAAGGAGTTGCCCCCCAGAAAAGAACACACCAAACACATAAGGAATCTATGGATTTGGGGTCAGTATGCTTGTTGCTACAATGTTTTTATTAAAGAGCTCAGAATTGTCATCATTCCCCAAAGCACATAGAACAAGAAGAATGTCACATAGAGAGCGAAAACAAAAAGAAAAAAATGTTTGTTTTGGGTCAACATGGAAGAGACATTGTGGTCCAAATGCTTTGCATCATCTCAAAAAGGAAAACACAAAATAAAAGCGAAAGTAAAAGGTGAAATGAAAGTGAAAGATGAAATGAAAAACAAAATAATTTTGGGTCAACATGAAGGAGACATTGTGGTCTCAATGGCTTGTGTCATCCCAAAAGGAAAAACACAAGAAAAGAAAAAGGAAATGAAAAAGAGTGATGGACCTTTTGGGTTAATATGGAAGAGACTTAGGACGTCTCAATACATTGCATCATCCCCAAAAGGAAAACACAAAACAAAAGTGAAAATCAAAGGCAAAAAATAATGTACAACATATAGAATAATAGAGAGATACAAATAGAAGAAGTGTACAAAGAGAGAGAGAACATCAAATGCACAATACAGAGGAACACAATACACACAAAAAAATCAAATAGAAAATGTAAAAAGGTGAGTGAGGTGCCTACAAATCAACCATCTAATAGGTCATCTGCCTCCCAATCATGGTCATCGTATTGTGAGGGAGGTTGACTATCCAATGGAGGAATTGCATGTGCCAACCTAGCAGAATCACCTAGTTGTGCACTTGGTATGAGAGATTTATCATCTAGGCTCATGGAAGAGGATAATAAAGAATTCAAATTAATATGCACCTCTTCATCTATTTTAGTAATCTCCTCATCATCATCATCATCCAAATTTATCATGATGGGAGGGAAAAGTGTAATCTCCGAGGAAGGATATATCAACATTGGAGGTTGTTGTATGTGATTGTTTTGTTGTGAAGGTGGTGATGGACTATCTTGTGGTGGGTCAGGAGGGTTTTTAGGTATTATTTTTGTTAAAGGTGGGGGTTGTTTTTCTTTTTTTTCTTCCATTTGAGACTTTCGAGCAAGAAGATGATGACAAAGCCTACGCTCCCTAGCACCACAGTTTCTTTTAATCCTATTTTGAATTTGTTGAGGTATAAGAGCAGATTGATCTATCATAGGTTCCTTTTCTTCCTGGAGGGGAAGAATGGAAGGAACTACAGGAGGAGGATCAATCATCTTCTCTTTAGCTTTATACACTTTTTTAATGCGAAGAGGCATGATAGGGTTGGGTTCATTTTCTCTTGGTTGTTTAAACGATGGAGGAGAAGTATCTATAGTAAGTTTCTCACTAGGTTGTTTTGGTTGTTCAATGTCAGACTCAGGCTGAAGCATGGTTTCATCTAGGATAAGAGGAGTGGAAGCGGATAGGGACTTGTTACGAAGAGACAATTCAACTATATGTTTGGCTTTAAACTTTTGATAAGCTATGAAAAAGAAGTCCTTACGAGGGGTAATAGTTTCCATAGGCTTAGTCCAAAAGGATTCTAGGGAAAAATTACCTTTGGAGGATAACGAATTAAAGCCACTATGGTGTATTGTAAATATTTCATTGTCATGTGGAAACTTCAAACATTTATGAACAACTGAGGGGACCGCTTTCATCGAGCAGAGCCAAGGATGACCCAACCATAGATGAAGTTAGTATGATTGAGGAATAATAAAAAATGTCACATCCAAAGTTTTCAGTCCTATTTGTAATGGGAGTACGATCGTAGGGCACACAAAACCATTATGTGTTTTAATCCATGCAGTTGCTTTATTATAATCATCTTGATTAAGATCATGTAATACTAAGAACTCTTTTGTGAGCACATTCTTGCCACAAGCGGGATCTATGAATATCCCATTGGTAGGTTTATTATAGATTCTTCCAACTATGTAGAGAGGACCATCAAGAAGTTTCTTTAGTATATCCTTAGGAGAAAAATTAATATCAAGAGATTTAATTGTCTGGCCCTTATGAGGGACAATGTCTACCACACCCACAAGTTCATCCATAGGATTAACTTGGGTAACATTTGGAGTCATATCATGTTGTTCATGATTTGTATCCATGTTCATGACTTGAGGGCTTGAAGTTACACTAGCCTTAACAAATGAGATATTATGTTTAGGCATGGGGTTGGTGAAGATTTGTAAATTTTAGTTAGGGGGTGTAACAGACTTATTGCCATGATCATTGGTATCTGCAATGGAAAAATGACCAAAATCAATGAGGTCTTGAACTAAGTGTTTGAGATGCTTACATTGTTCGATGCCATGGCCATTTTGGCGATGAAAATGGCAATAATCATTAGGTTTAAAGTTGGGTGGTAAAGGCTTGGTGGTATCAAGTGGTTTAACAGTAGGCAAGGTGATCATTTGTTGTTGGAGAAATTGGTTCATTGTATTGTGCAAGGTATCACCCGACAAAGGGGTGAACCATCTCTTCAGGTCCCCATAGGTAAAGGGTATGGCTGCTTTAGTGGCTTCCACCTGATTATTAATAGGTGGGGTTGGTTGTGGAGGTGGAGGGTTGAATTGTAAAAAGCCTCTACTTTGTTTGCAAAAGCTTTGTTCGGACTTTTCAGCTCGATTAGAAGTGGACTTTGAATCATGACTAGTAATCGAGTTATGATAATCACACAAGGCAATGCATAAATGTAAGAAAGAAGGGAATTTCATCATGGTTAACCTGTCTTGTATATCATATTACAAGTTCTCAATAAACATCTTTTGTAGATGTGAATTAGGAACTTGGACATCAACTTGAGCATACAATGACTAATAACAAGAAATGAAATTAGTTATCTTTTCATTTGTTTCTTAATTACACCTCATTAAATCAGCCATAGTCTTTTTAGGAGTCATATGGACTTTAAAATGACTGATAAAAGCATCCACAAGTTCATTAAATGAATGGATGGAATGATTGGGTAGAGAAGAAAACCACTCTAAAGTAGTATCCTTTAAGGTCCTAGGAAACAATTTGGCTAAAATTTTATCATCTAGAACAAAGTCATTGCATAGGGTTGTATAGGCATTTACATGATTAGTAGGGTCTCCTCGACCACCATACTTCTCAAACCTAGGAAACTCAATTCCCTGTGGCATTGGGGTTCTCAAGATTTCTAAAGATAATGGACTACCACAGACATAGTAAGTAGGAGGTGCATTTTGGTTTTGGTTTATGGCTGAAATTTTTTGTTGCATGGAGGACACTATGTGAAAAAGTTGTGTGATAAGGGGATCAATGTAAGCGGTATGAGGTGGAAGAGAGAAAGGTGATGGAGTGAATGTAGTAGTGGGACAAGTGAATGGGACACTAAGTGGAGTAAAAGTGGTGGAAGATGGAATATTAGATGCCATAAAGTAACTAGGAGTGCAAGATGGAAGGAAAAAGGGAGGATTTGCTTGACTAACCTGTGATATAGTTGTTGTAACCTAAGGAATAGTGTAAGTAGGTTAGATGCTATGGTTGAAGGAGGAGGAATGTGAGGCCCTCCTTGACTTACAACTATTTTTGTTGATTGGCATGTGGCAGACTTGTATGCTTGTTATATATCTCAACAATTCTTTCCATGACTTGTAAGTCCTCATCACTTTCAATCAAATGATGAAGGTTTTCTATTGTAGGTATGGCAGTGGTGGAAATGTTTTCAAGTGACAAGTCTTGTTGTAAATGTGCAAAATCCTCAAGAATATTAATGAATTTTTCTTGCGGAATAGAATTGTTTTGTGTGTCAACATTCATTGGATGAAAGGGTGGAGGCATAAAAGTGGTATTATCCATGCCTAATGCACCATTGTCCATACTAGGAGTAGGATCTCTTGAGATCCCAAGGTCCACAATGAAAGTACTATCGTGGGAAGCCATGAGTCTAGAACTTTGTCTCACTAAAGTATTATCAATGAGACACCAAACACTCATACAAGTACCACAAAGGACAGGGTGGATGTAAATGTAATGTAATCTAGGAGTGAAAAATGCAAATAACAAGAATTTTCCAAACTAAAATAGAGAAATAACAACAAAGAATAGAAATGCAAGGAATGCCCAGAAAATGCCTGAAAATGAAATTTCTAAAATGTGCATGTGGAATGATTCGCCCTAGGTGGCGAATGAGTCTAGCTAGGATTTTTTTTGTATTTTTCAAAAAATGTAAAGTGATTTTTATGCTTTTTAGATGCTAATGAAGGATGCAGATGCATATTTTTAGTCTTTTCAGTGGTATATTATGCAAGAATGAAATCTAAATGAGTCTTTCACTAATGCACTTTGAAGAAACCCTAAGATGCAAAAATAAAGCAATATCCTAATTGAATGTTAATGCAAATGGATTCTAGGATGAAAGATGCAAATGTAAATCAGAATGAAATGATGTTCAATATGCAAGTTCACCAAAATGAATCATTGATTTTTGGGTAGGGCTTATAGACTACTCTTGCACTCTTAGGATGTTCCACCTAAAAGGAGAGAGACAATCCCTACTCAAAGGAATCTAACGAGTTCACTCAAATTAAGAAGTGTATGATGTTATTTAGACTAAATGAGATGATCTAAGTGCAATTAAATGAACTTTTTAAGTGATTATGAATGCAAAACTTAAGAATTATGCAATGTTGTAAAACACCGTGATGTATGCAAACATGAACTAAAAATACAAAATAGAAAGGAAAAAGACTAAAACAGAGTGCACCTGGAGGTTTGATGGAAATTTTGGAATATTCTGAAGGTTGACAGAAATCACTAAAAACCACCAGTGGGACTCATTCGCCATTGATGGCGAATCAATCCTGCTTCTGATGAAAACTTATTGAGAGCTGGTTTCTAAGTGTTGAGATCTAGAATCTGACAAAATCTGAATTTCCAGCCTTAGGTGGGACACATTTTCCACTGATGGAGAATCAATCCTATCTCAAAATTTTGAGAAATCAAGGACCGATTTTGTAGCACCAGGGACCAATTCTATAGCACCAGATCTGAGGTTGTCTACTTGTCGAGTTGTTGAAGTCAAATCTGTAGAAAATAGACAAAATGTCATCTCCAAGCTTGAAATATGATGTAGTTGACTTGAAAAACTTTTTTGGCTTCTTGTCCACTTTTCAACACCTAAATGCTTGTCAAATATGCATACACAAGTCTACAATCACACATGTGCAAGAGGGGAAAAGTGGTTAAGGGTTAGGTCATAGGGATTTTCCTTGGTCAAATCCCACTTTGGTAATCAAACCCTTAATGAAATAATGAATTGAAATATGAAGGAATTGATAAAAAATAACATGAAAATGTTATTAACTTACCAAACCCTTATTGAAGAAATTTGAAGATAATGCAATGGCAGCTCTAAAGTACTTGATTATTGCTTGATTCAATGATGCAAAGTGCTTGAATGCTTGAATGATTGAGTGAATAAATGAACTTGATGAATGTTTGAATGAATGGGGTTAAAATGAACACAAAAACACTTATTTATACACACTTGTGCCTTAGTAACCCAATAATACCTCATTGCGGGCCTATATAAGGTGATGTTAAATAAAAAACCCAAAAGAAAATTTAAAATATTTTGAATTTGGAGCCAAGAGGACTCATTCGCCACCCATGGTGAATGGGTCCTACCTTGGACTTGAAAGTGGGTGTTGGGAATTATCTTTTATTTAATGTTGTTTGTTGGGTCTACATTCAAGAACACACTTAGTTAAGCCTTACAAGAACATAAAGGGGTCAAATAAAGCATAAGAAAGGTGTAAATAGTGAAATTAATCCTAGAAAAGCATGAAATCTTGTTACAAGACTTTACAACACTTCAAAATAGGACATGAAAAGTGTTGAAAATATGATTTTTAGGTGAATTATGATAAATAGAGTCCAAAAAAGTGTAGAAATGTTTTACAACACTTCACAACATCTTCACAAGATGTCATAATTTAAATTTTAAGGACCTAATGTGAGTATTCAAGCCACATTGTAACATTAAATTAAAGTAAAATGGACCAAGCATCATGAAGAAAAGCCTAAAAGACCATGAAAATGACAAGGGGTCATTTTTCTATGGTGCAGACATATAGAAGAATGAAGGTACAAATAGAGTAATTGCACAAAGAGAGAGAGAACATCAAACAACACATCACGAGGGATCACATTACACACATGCAATCACACCAAAGAAAAGAAAAGAAAAAGAAAATGTAAAATTATATTAAGGTGAATGCAAGTCAACCATCTAACAAGTTATCTGCCTCCCAATCATGTTTGGAAGGTGAACAACTAGCAAGAGGGACAAGAGCAAGCGTCGAACTAGGTGAAGTACCAAGCTCATCACTCTATGTAGGAGATATCTTAGTTAAGCTTATAGACAAGGAAAACAATGTGTTGAGTTCATTATGTACTTCTTCATCAATCTTTGTAGTTTCCTCATCATCATCCAAGGTGATCACAATAGGAGGGCGGAGGATAATACCTAAAGGAGTGTGCATCTCTTGCTATGAATATGATTGTTGTATTATATCATGTTTTGGTGCGTCAGGAGAAGGAGGGTGGTCATGCATTTCTTCTATCAAGTGTGGGTTATGATTCTCTTTTTTTTCTTCATCACATAACTGACAAGCAAGGAGATGACATCGACGTCTACACTCCCTAGCACTGCAGTTTTGTTTAATTTTATTTTGAAGTTGTATGGGTGTACTTAAGAGTAGATTTATCCACCATAGGCTCATTTTCTTCCCCAAGGAGAGGAATAGAAGGAACCATAGGAGATGGGTTAATCACTTTTTCTTTTGCTTTATAAACTTGTTTTATGTGAGGGGGCAATGACAGGATTGGTTTCATTATCTTGTGGTCGTTTAGACGATGAAGGTGAAGTGTTTATGGTTGGTTGATCTAGATTTTTGGTTTAGGTTTAGGTTGAAGCATTGTCTCATTGAGGATGGGGATGTTGAAAGTGGATGAGGACATGTTGCGAAGAGACAATTCGGCTGTTCGTTTAGCTTTGAATTTTTGATAGGAAATGAGAAAGAAGTCTTTCTGAGGTGTTATGGGTTCCATGGGCTCAGGCCAAAAGGGTTCCAAGGAAAATTTTACTTTAGAAGACAATGGGTTAAAGCCACTATGGTGGACAGTAAATATATCAATTTCAAGTGGAAACTTCAAACATATGTGAATGACTAAAGGGACAACTTTCATTGACAAAATCCAAGGATGGCCTAGCCTTAGACGAAACTGATACAACTGTGGGATGATAGAGAATGTTACATACAATGTTTTAGGTCCTATCTATAATGGAAGGATGATCGATCCTATCATAGGGCATGAAAAACAATTATGTTTCTTCATCCATGTTGTTGGTTTGTCATAATCATCTTGATAAAGATCATGTAGTACTAAAAAATCTTTCGTGATCACGTTCTCGCCACAGGCGGGATCTATTAATATCCCATTAGTGGGCTTATCATAGACTCGGTTGGCTATGTAGAGAGGACCATTGAGAAGATTTTTGAGTATATCTTGAGAAGAAAAAGTAATATCAAGAGATTTCTCAAGTTGGCCCTTACGAGGGATGACGTCTATTGTACCCACCATTTCAGTCATAGGATTAACATGGGTAACATGTGGAGTAATATCATGTTGTTCATCATTTGTATCAACATTCATCACATCATTGCTTGAAGGTTCACTAGCTTTGACAAATGAAATATTGTGTTTAGGCATGGGATTAGTGAAAATTTGCAAATTTTGATTAGGGGGCAATGGACTTATTGCCTTGATCATTGACACCCGCAATGGATAGATGACCAGAATCAATGAGGTCTTGCACTAGTTGTTTAAGACATTTACACTATTTTGTGTCATGTCCATTTTGGCAATGAAAATGACAATAAGAATTTGGTTTAAAGGTTGGGGGTAAAGGTTTAGTAGGATCCAGTGGTTTAATAGTAGGCAAAGTGATCATTTTTTGTTGTAACAGTTGAGTCATCTTGTTATGTAGGGTATCAAGCAAAGGTGTGAACTGTCTCTTCAGGTCCCCATAGCTAAAGGTCACCGTTGTTTTAAGAGCTGCCACTTGATTATTAACGGGTGGAGTTCATTTTGGAGGAGGGGAGTTGAACTATAATAATCTTTTGTTTTGTTTTCTAAATTTTTGTGAGTTTTTTTGGTTGACATGCTTGGATTTCTCAGCTCGGCTAGAAGTGGATTTTGCATCACAACTACTAATTGAATTGTGATAATCACAAAGGGTGGTACAAAGATACATAAAAGAGGGAAATTTCATGATGGTCAATTTATCTTGAATGTGACTTTGTAAGTTTTTAATGAACATATTTTGGAGATGTAGATTGGGAACCTTGACATCAATTTGAGCATATAGTGACTATTAGCTTGAGATGAATCGGTTACCTTTTTATCCATGTTTTGCTTACATCTCATAAAATTAGCCATTGTCTTTTTGGGAGTCATGTGCACTTGGAAATGACTTATGAATGCATCAAAAAAGTTCATTAAATGAAAAAATTGAGTTTTTCGGTAAAGAGGAAAACCATTACAAGGCTTTAAAGTCCTAGGAAATAGTTTAGCTAATAGTTTATCATTGAGGAAAAAAGCACTACATAAGGTGGTATGGGCATTGACATGATTAGTAGGATTTCCCTTCCCTTCGTACTTCTCAAATCTAGGTATCTCAATTCCTTGTGGAATCGGTGTTCTTAATATTTCCAAATATAATGGGTTGTTGCAGACATAATAGGTGGGTGGTGCATTTTGACTTTGGTTTATGGTGGATATTTGTTGTTGCACGGAAGAAACAGTGTGGAAGAGTTCTGTGATGAGAGGATCGGTATAGGTGCTAGGAGGTGGAAGAGAGAGTAGTGATGGAGTGTATGTAGTGGTAGGATAAGTGAAGGGAATACTGATAGTGGGAAGGTGGTGGAGGATAGAACATTCAATGCCACAATGTAACTAGGAGTACTCATAGGAATACCAAGGGAAGGAGTCACATTACTAATGGATTGCATGACTGTTGCAACTTAGGGAGTGGTGTAGGTAGGTATAAATGCTACAGTTGAAGGGGGAGGAATATGAGGTCCTCCTTGGCTAACTACAGTTTTTGCTAGTTGAGATGTACTAGAAGGGGGAGGAACATGTTTTTTATATATTTCATTAATTTTTTTCACAACATCTATACCTTCATCACTTTCAAGCATGCGATGGATGTTTTCTATAGTGGGAATAGCAGTCTAGTTGAAATTTTTTCAAGACACACTTGATGTTGGAGATGTGTTAAGTCATCATTAATGTTAACTATTTTGTCTTGTGAAATGTGACTATTATGTCTGTCAACTTGCATGTTATTGGAAGGAAAAGGGTTGCTAAAGCTAGTATACATGCCTAATGCACCATTGTCAATACTAGGAGTAGTAGCTTTGGATAACCCAAGATCCACAAAAAATGTACTATCATGAGATGCCATGAGTCTTGAACTTCTTCTCACTAAAGTATTATCAAGAGGGCACCAAACACTCATATAAATGCTACTAAAGGTGGGGTGGATGCAAATGTAATGCAAACTAGGAAAAATGTTAATAACAGAAATTTTGAAAACTGTAATAGAGATGTAATAACAGAAAACAAAAATGCAAAAAATGCTCTGAAAAATGATAGAAATTATAGTGCAAAATGTGCAGGAGGACTAAGTCGCCCAGTGTGGCGAATTAGTCCTAGCAATGATTTTTTTGAGATTTTTCAAAAAATTTAAATGAAATTTTATGATTTTTAAATTTTTCAAATGCAAGTACAATATGAAAATGCAGAATTTCGTTGTTTTCCGATAAAATGTAATGCAAAATGTAAGTGATATGAGCTTTTCACTAATGCAATTTTTTAAAACCCTAGGATGCAACAAAATATTTCACCAATTTTTGTAGGTAGGCACTCTCTTGCACTTCTAGGGTTTTTCACCTAAAAGGAGAAAGGTAACCCACAAAAAAATTGGGGATCACTCAAGACTAATGCTAAAATGATTGAAATATGACTAGATGCAATGACCTAAATGCAATAAACTGAAAAAGAAGATGAGTTATTAATGCAAAACCTAAGAAATGTAATTTGTTTGTGTACGATAGAAAAAAAGTATTTCTTGCTTGATATGGGAATAATTGAAGATAAAATGGACTTAAGAAGGCCTTGATTTGTTGTTTGAGGTGTTTTACACATCCACACTAGGTCTTGGACCCTTGAAAAATGAATAAAATGCATTTATTGATATCTTGTAAAGGTGTTGTAAAGTGGTGTAAAAGTCTTTCACATTTCTCTAGACTTAATGAACCCATTTTCCCTTAATTCAACAATGTAAAATATATTTAATGGCATTATCACATTGTGATATAAGGGGGATTCACCGGTCACCGGTCTCTTTGTTCTCGAGAGATCACCATGGAACAAACTGCCCTTATAAACCTTAGGTTAAGAGAATCGACAGAGATACATAAATAGGTAGCTAAATCTATGTCTCAAAAAGAGTTGTTTCAGATTTTGAGAGAGTGAAATCTCAGGGTTCCTATCTCAGAAGAGTGAACTCTCAGTCGGAGGATGGGAGCATGGTTTCAAGACGTCAACGTAGTGTTCTATCGTTCAAGAAGTGTGTCGTCATCTGAGCAATAGAGAGCACTAGAAAAAAACAGACGAGGATGTTAGATTTCACTTCTAAACTCAAATACAAAGTAGGTTAATAAAAAATAACATAAAATAAAATACTATAATGACTATAAAGAGATTCAAGGAAGCTTTACCTTTCATTGAGAGTGAGACCTTCACTCCAAACTCCAATTCATTCCTGCACACACGAGATCAAGGGGAAAATGTTGGGGCTGTATATGGGCCTACCTCAGTTAGACCCCCATTTTGGTGTTCCCACCTCCATGGATAGCCAAGTTGGAAAAGAAATCAAATGGAGTAAAAAAGGCATGTGGTGAAAGCAATACCTGCTCAGGGGTAGAACCTGCACCACGAAAGGAGTACATGGTGAAAGAAATACCCACTCAAGAGCAGAACCTACACCATAAAGCTGCAAGTAAAGAAATATGAAAGGAAAAACAAGGAGAGAGAGAGTGTTACCCATGTGCCAAGGCCCTCTTTGAAATGCATGGATGCACTGTTAAGCGCTTGCTTGACAGTTGTTGTTGGAGGGACCTCAGTCCGACATGGCTTTGCCTATGATAGCATTGATGTTGGAGATCAAGAGGATACAAAACTTGAAGAAAAATATCAGAGAGTTGTGAATGAAAATCTTCCAACCCCCAAATGATAGACAAGAAGGGATTTTAAATGTTTGCAAAAGTAGAAAAGAGCCATTATTTCTGAAATGTAACTGCCAGGACGTGTGTCTCATGGGTCAACATTCCATATTCTTCGTTTGAAACTCAGAAAAACTGCCAGGACACTAGCACACCGCGTAGGCATCCAAAGCTTGAATTTATGAGAAATGTGTCAACGAGCTTCTCTTGCACTGCCACAAGTCCACATGAAGTTGAAATTTTGAAATTCCAACCTATGGGATTTTTTCATTAATGCTCTGGGGCATCATAAATGGTAGGAAAAAATGCAAAAATGTGGAATTTCCCCTAGTTGCAATTCGGCAACATTACACACATCAATCTAGAAGGCTTGTAAACTAAATTTGACTTTAATCTAGTGTTGTAATGTGTCTTACACATTCACATTGGAAGTTGTGGCTTTCTAGGCTAAGTGGACCTCGTTTTAATGTTGTAAAGTGTATTTAATCACACTTTCACATTGAATTTTGTGTCACAGGCCCTAATTGACCTTTTCGTCATCATTAATAGGCCCCTATGACCCCATATTGTGCATCCCAAGGCATAATTTGATGAAATAACTAACAAACCCCTTATCATTTTCATAGCCTTTTCGGTCCTGTTTCACTATGTTTTACATATTTTTCCTTAATTTTATATTGCAACATGGCTTGAACATGCTTATTTTAGTATTAAAATGTAAATATTGAAGTCTTGTGAATGTGTTGTGAAGTGTTGTAAATCATTTCTACATTATTCTAGACTCTATTTAATATAATTCACCTAAAAAATCACCCTTTTACAAATCAACAAGTCCTATTTTCAAGTGTTGTTAAGTCTTGCAATCAAGACTCACAATTTTCTAGGAATTTTCCCCTTATTTACACCTTTCTCATGTCTTATTTGACCCCTTTATATACTCATATGCTTTATTTAAGTGTATTTTTTAATATATTCCTGACACATAACATTAAATGACATTTAATTCCCAACACCTAATTTTATGTCCTAGGTGGGACCCATTCACCATGGGTGGCGAATGACTCCACCTTGGCTCCAAAATTCAAAATATTTCAAATTTCTTTTAGGATTTATTCAAAATTATGCTTGATGTCGGCCTGTGATGATGTATGAATGGTTACTAAGACACAAGATTGATTTAAATAAGCTAATTTCACCTTGTTTTAACATCCATCCAACATATTCAAGCATATCTATTTCATCCATCCATTCACTTAAGCATCCAAGTATTTTGTAATACATCATTGAGCAATTATTGAAGCATCTTGAAGCAGCCATTGACATTGATTCAGACTTGCATCATCAAGGATCTTGGTAAGTTGTAACATCTTTTATGTTTTTCATTTATCATCTTTCTTGCATTTCATTTATTTACATTGGGTTTGATTACCAAAGTGGGGTTTGACAAAGGCAAACCCCTATTTGCTAACCCATCAACATTTTTCCCCTTTGAATGTGTGTTTGCAACCTTTCTTTTGCAGATTTTATAAGTTTAAAGGTGTTGAAAAGTGGAAATAAAGTAAACTAGGTTCTTCAAGTCAACTTGTTTCTATTTCATGCTTGTTGAGTGATTTATGTTTGTTTCCTATAGAATTGACTCTTGCAACCTGACATTCAGACTTTTTTTGATCTAGTGTTGTAGAGTTATTGTCTGATTTTCTAAAAATCTAAGAGTGGACTGATTCGCCACCCTTGGTGAATGAGTCCCACCTAAGATCAGAAAATATGTATTATGTCAGATTCTGGATCCCGATAGTCATAAATTAGTTCCTACCAATTTTTCACCAGTAGGAGGACTGATTCGCCACCCTTAGTGAATGAGCCCCACTATGAATCTTTAGTGACATCATTCAGCATTCTAGACATCTCAACATCTTCATTATTTGTCCAGGTGCACTCATATTTATCTCTGTACCTTCTATTTTGCATGTTTTATTCAATTTCTTCATTGTCTGCATATCACACTGTGTTTTCAAACATTGTATAAATCTTAGTCTTGCATTCATTTAGATTAGTTTCATTCAATAAATTGCATTTATTTAAGTTCATTTATGCATTACATCACCCATCATTGTATATTTGAGTGAACTTGCTAGGTTTTTGGCCTCTTTCTCTCTCCTTTTTAGGTAAAAGAAAAAAACTTAAAGAGTATTAGAGATACCTAGAGTGCCAAAAATCTACGGTTCAAGGAGATGGATCAATCACTTTGTATTTAGCTTTATACACTAGTTTTATATGTGGAGGCATGAGAAGCTTCGTTTTAAGGTCTCTTAGTCGTTTAGATGAAGAGGGTGAAGTGTTTGATTACGGTGGAGGATGTAATGTTTATTCAAGTTCAAAGTTAGGTTGGAGCATTGTCTCATCTAAGATAGGAATGTCAGGAGTGGACAGGGAAATATTTGTAAGAGACAACTCAGCGATCTTTTTGGCTTTGAACTTTTCAAATGCAATGAAAAAGAAATCCTTACGAGGGGTGATAGGTTCCATAGGTTCAGGTCAGAAGGCTTCCAAGGAAAAGTTACCTCTAGAGGACAATGGATTAAATTCACTATGGTGTATGATATATATCTCATTGTCAAGCGGAAACTTCAAACACTTGTGAATGACTGAGGGAATATTTTTCATCGAGCAAAGCCAAGGATGACCCAGCCACAAACAAAACTGATTTGATTGCACGGAATAATAGAAAATGTCACATCCAATGTTTTCAATCCAATCTACAAGGGGAGTATGATCGATATAATCGTAGGGCACACAATACCATTATGTATTTTAATCCATGTAGTTGCTTTTTCATAATCATCTTGATAGAGATCGTGTAATACAAAAAATTCTTTCATAATCACATTCTCACCACAAGTGGGATATATTAATATCCCATTGGTAGGTTTATCATAGATTATGTTGGCTATGTAGAGAGGACCATCAGGAAGTTTTTAAGTATATCTTGAGGGGAAAATGTGATATCAATAGATTTAGGAGTTGGTCCATTATGAGGGATAACATCTATCATTCTCACCATTTCATCCATAGGAGTAATATGGGAAACAATTGGAGTAGTATCATGTTGTTCATCATTGGTATCAACATTCATAACATCAGTGTTTGAAGGTTCACTAGCTTTGACAAATGAAACATCATGTTTAGGCATGGGATTGGTAAATATTTGAAAATTTTGATTAGGAGAGGGAACAAACTTATTGCCCTAATCATTAACACCCGCAATGGACATACGGACAAAATCAATGAGGTATTGCACTAAGTGTTTGAGGCACTTACATTGTTCGATATCATGTCCATTTTGGTGATGAAAATGGCAATAAGCATTAGGTTTAAAGGTAGGAGGTAGAGGCTTGGTAGGGCCAAGTGGTTTGACTATAGGGAAAGTGATCATGTGTTGTTGTAGCAATTGATTCATTGTATTATGCAAGGTATCAGGAAAAGGGGTGAACTGTCTCTTTGGATCCCCATAGGTAAAGGGAACAATTGCCTTAACAAAAACCACTTGATTAGGCATGGGTTGAGTTAATTGTGGAGGAGGAGGATTAAACTATAAAAATCCTCTGTTTTGTTTTTGAAAGTTTTGTGAGTTATTTTGGTTGTTTTGTTTAAACTTCTCAACTTGGGTAGAAGTGGATTTTGCATCACAGTTAGTAACTGAGTTGTGACAGTCACAAAGGGTTGTGCATAAATGCATGAAAGAAGGGAATTTCATCATAGTTAATTTGTCCTAAATGTGGGATTGCAATTTCTCAATAAACATCTTTTGAAGATGTGAATTAGGAACTTTGACATCTATTTGAGCATACAATGACTGATAACATGAAATGAAATCAATGACCTTTTCATCCACATTTTTTTTACATCTCATTAAATCAACCATGGTCTTTTTAGGAGTCATATGGACTTGAAAATCACTTATAAAGGCATCCACAAGTTCATTGAATGAACAGATGGAATAATTGGGTAAAGAGGAGAACCACTCCAAGGCAATATCCTTTAAGGTCCTAGGAAATAGTTTGGCTAAAATTTTATTGTCTAAGATAAAGTTACTGCATTGGGTTGTATAGGCATTGACATGATTAGTAGGGTCCCCTTTACCTTCGTACTTCTCAAACATAGGAAACTTAATTCCCTGTGACATAATAAGTGGGTGGTGCATTTTGGCTTTGGTTGATGGTAGAAATTTGTGGTTGCATAGAGGAAATAGTATGAAAGAGTTGTGTGATAAGGGGATCAGTATAAGTGGTATGAGGTGGAAGAGAGAAGGGTAATGGAGTGAATGTAGTGGTAGGACAAGTGAAAGGAACACTAAGAGGGGTAAAGGTGATGGAAGATGGAATGTTCAATGCCACAAAAGAACTAGGTATGCTAGTTGGAATAGCGAAGGAAGGAGTCACATGACTATCTTGTTGCATGGTTGTTGTAACTTGAGGAGTGGTATAGGTGGGTATGGATGCTAAAATTGAAGGAGAAGGAATATGGGATCCTCCTTGACTAACCACGGTGTTTGTTGATGGAGATGTTCTAGAGGCATGTTTTCGGTATATCTCAACAATGTGCTTCACAACATCTAAGCCCTCATCACTTTCAAGCAATCGATGGATGTTTTCTATAGCAAGAATAGCAGTGGTTGAAATTTTTTCAAGACACAAGTTATGTTGAAGTTGTGTTAAATCCTCATGAATGTTCACTACTTTGTCTTGTATAATGGAACTATTTTATGTGTCAACATGCATGTTATGTGAAGGAAAAGGGGTACTAGTGGTAGTATCCATGCCTAATGCACCATTTTCAATACTAAGAGTAGGAGCTCTTAAGATGCCAAGGTCCACAACAAAAGTGTTATCATGGGAATCCATGAGTCTAGAACTTCATCTCACTAAAGTATTATCAAGAGGGCACCAAACACTCATACAAGTACCACAAAAGTTGGGGTGAATGAAAATGCTAACTAAGAACAAGAAAATGTGAATAACAAAAATTCTATAAACTGAAACAAGAAAGCAGTAACAGCAAATAGAAATGCAGGAAATACTTTGCAAATACCAGAAAATTTTGATGCAGAAACAACAACTAGACCGATTCGCCCAAGGTGGCGAATGAGTCTAGGGATGAGAATTTTTTATGTTTTTCAAAAGATTTAAAATGATTTTAATGTTTTTCTGATGCAAACTGAAGATGAAAATGCATACTTTTAGTTTTTTAATGATCTGATATGC
The DNA here is from genome assembly GCA_007258455.2 of Sequoia sempervirens. Classification (NCBI taxonomy): domain Eukaryota; kingdom Viridiplantae; phylum Streptophyta; class Pinopsida; order Cupressales; family Cupressaceae; genus Sequoia; species Sequoia sempervirens. The sequence goes on from VDFB02047230.1 coordinate 178,610,195, forward strand.
AAAAATGAAGTCTAAATGAGTCTTTCACTAATGCAATTTAAGAAACCCTAGGATGCAAAAGACTAATGCAAAAGCTAATGCAAGGAGTCCTAGGATGCAAATACAAAATAAAATTAGAAAGAGGTAATGTTCAATATGCAGGTTCACCAAAATGAACCAAAATTTTTTATGGGGGGTACTTCTATGTGCTTCTCTTGCACTTTTAGGGTCTTTCACCTAAAAGGAGAGAGATAGAATCTCAAAACAATTAAAGTGGTTCACTCAAACTAAGGAATGTATGATGTAATTATCACTAAATGGAAGGATCTAAATGCAACTAATTAATAGAATTGACTAATTATGAATGCAAAACTAATAAAATATGTAATGTTTGAAAACACAATGATGTTTGCAAAAATGAACTAAAAACATAAACAAATGAAAACAAAATTGAATGAAATTTAACAGAGTGCACCTAGAGGCAGATTGTTGATCTAAGAAGATTCTGGAAAATTCTAGAATTTGACAGAAATCACTGTTGATGACAAATGGGACTCATTCGCCACTAATGGCAAATCAGTCCTCCTACTAGTAAAATCTCCTAAAACTATTTTCTAACTATTAGGAACTGAAATCTACAAAAATTAACTTTTCCAACCTACAAGTGGGACTCATTTTCCACTAATGGTGAATCAGTCCTCCTCCAAAAATCTACAAATTCAAGAATCGGGATTGTGGGCCCAGATGCACTTGTCCAGATAATATCATAATAGTGGTTTACAATTCACGAGGAGGAACTAATTTTTGCTGAAATCACATATTTTAGAAAATATAATGATTTAAGCCTTAAAAGTTCCATTTAAATTCCAATTGAAAAGGGTTTGATCAAATCACCTTAGATCAAACCCCCTTGGATAGAACCTCACACTAGTTTTAAACCATACCTATAAATGCGTCTCCTTTACACCTATCAAAATGCTTATAAAAAATCACTTTTGATTTAGCTTTGGGGGATCAAATGAATTCATTTAAAATTTATTTCAAATGATTATGGTATTCCTCAGAACAAGCTATCCAATGAATATAATTTTAATATGTTTTGGTTTTGTTATGTATTTGTTTTTAAGTTTTATTAAACATAGGTTTTTCATCAAAAATGAATTTCTTTGTTCTTCACATGTGGAAAAATAAGATTATTAAAAAAAAAAATAAAAAAAAAATATGAGTGCACCAATATTTGAAGTCCTTGATCCAACAAAAAAATTAAATTAAATTTTGACTTATACAAAAAAGTTATGTGTTATACTATCGCGTTGTGTCCAATTGTAATTGTTTGACTTTGAAACTTGATTAATGAAAAAATATTGATAAAACTATCTAACCAAGTGAAAACACTAGATATCAAAGTTAAAAATCTAAATTTGAAAGAATTAGAATTTTATCCTTCATGGAAAAAAAGTTATACATTATAATTGCGTCACTTTTTAAAAATGTTGTTTCTGAAAAAAATCAATTTTCGTGGGAGATGGAAAAGAAGTGAAATTTGATTCCAAAAATTTTGAAAAAAATATTTTTAGAATCTTACAAACAAAATTTGATGAGACTCTAGTTTGCACCATCTTCAAATTCCTCACAGTTTAGCCGCTATAGGTTCCCAAATGTGAAGATTTAGTTAAAAATAATAATTTCAGTGTCTAGTTTGGCCAAAAATTGTAAACCACTATTATGGGATCACCCGTCTTCTTTGTCAGGTTGATGGAATCAAATTTGTAGAAAATGGACAAAAAGTCTTCTCCAAGCTTGAATTAGGTTGATGTTGACTTGAAACACTTTGATGACTTGTTGACCACTTTTCAACACCTATTTATTTGTCAAATATGCCTACAAAGTCTGCAAACACACATGCAAAGAGGGGAAAAATGGTTGAGGGTTAGGATATAGTGGTTTTCCTTGGTCAAACCCCACTTTGGTAATTAAACCCTAGATAATAACATAAAATATGAAGAGAATGATAAACAAATAACATGTAAGTGTTATCAACTTACCAAACCCTTATTGAAAAAATATGAAGATATATCAATGGTTGCTCCAAGATACTTGTTTATTACTTGATTGAATGATGCAAAGTGCTTGATTTCTTGAATGAATGAGTGAATTAGAGAACTTGATGAATGGGGGTTAAAATGGATGGAAAAACACTTATTTATACATGCTTATGCCCTAATTACCTAACAATGCATCACAAGATGACATAAGGCATTTAAGAATAAAAACCCAAAAGGAAATTTGAATTATTTTGACTTTTGAACCAAGAGGGACTCATTCGCCACCCATGGTGAATGGGTCCCACTTTAGGCTTGCAAGTGGGTGTCGAGAATTAAAATGCATTTAATGTTGTTTGTTGGGTTTATATTCAAAAGTACACTTAAATATGACCTATAAGTGTATAAAAGGGTCAAATAAAACATAAGAAAGGTGTAAATAGTGACAAGCAACCTAGAAAAGCATGAAATCTTGTTACAATACTTTACAACACTTTGAAATGAGATTTGGTAAGGGATAAAAAGATAATTTTTAGATGAATTATAAGAAGAAGAGTCTAGAAAAGTGTAGAAATGTGTTACAATACTACAAGACATCATCATTTGAATATTTGGGACCTAATGTGAATGTATAAACAACATTACAACATTAAATCAAGGCAAAATGAACCAAGCATCATAGGAGAAAGACCTAAATAACCATGAAAATGTCAATGATCCACTTTTCTATGGTACACCATGAAAGCATCATGTTATTTTTGTACTTCCAAATGGGGGAGCTCACTTTGGTGGAAAACAATGTCAGCATTTATTCCTTGAATTATGGTTGCTATGTCATTCAATTTTGCACTAGAGGGAACTATAATTTTTTGCAAAGAACTTTGAATCATGTTATGGTAGTGAGGGGATGCTTGAATAAGGTCCTGTAATGATATCTTAGTAGGAGTATTCTTTAATTGTTCAACAAGGTCATACTCCTTTCCACAAGGGGGACCCAGTAAGATAGGGTTAGGTAGGATGGGATTAGGCAATGGGAGGGATGTTGAAGGTGTTTTTCATGGTTGCAGATTGTCTCTAGTGTTATATGTATCAGCAACAGTGTTTGTCTTAGGTGGGTAAAGGATAAGTCCAAGTTTGTCTTGAGTTTGTGGTTTGTGTGAAGGTGGATAAAGAATTAGGAGATTCTTACGATGTCCCACAGGGTATGTAGGAGGTCCATTAATCAAGGGGAGTCCAATGGACACTTTCACATTCATAACCTAAATTGTCTTGGTTTGATGTATTTCTAATAAAGGGAAATCTAGTGTCATATTTTCACCATTATCTAAGGGAGCCAAAATTTTGTCATTTTCTTCCACCGTGATATCTTCCCTATTAGGAGAGTTTTTAGGAGAACTACAAACTAGATGCTTATGGCATTCAAAGGTTGGTTCTTCTAAAATGACTTCATCATGGGTAAGGGAGTTACCAATGGTTGGATTTTCTTGTTCAATAAGGTTTTCCCTAGGGGAAACAAGACATATAAGGTTCTCATAATTTTCATTGATTGCATTTTCTAACATCAAAGTATCTTTTTTTTACCAATAATAGAGATATTAGGAGAAGGTTAAATTTTATTGCTATGATTATTCATGATTCCATCCTTGTTTTCTAAGGGCTCGTTCTCTTGTGCCATAACTTCTTCCCTAGTAGGAGAGGCTTTAGGGGAGTAACAAAAAAGATGTTCATCACCTTCCATGGTTAGGTTTTGTAAAGTAGATTCATCACAACTAGGGGAGACATCAAGAGAAGGAAAATCATGCTTGTCAATAATTGGATCCTTTTGTTCACATAGATCTCCCAAAATAGTAGGAGCACTAGGAAAGGGGGAAATGATATTTTCATGACTTTCAAGTGTTTCTTCTAACACTAATCTATTTTCCACATGACTAGGAAGGATATTAGGAGAAGAACCAATGTGATTATCATGGTCATCTACAATTACATTCCTATTTCCTATAATGCCTTCCAAAATAGGATATGTAGGGGAAGAGACATAAAAAGGGTTGTTATAGATATTAAAGTTTTGATTATCTAACACCAACATATCCTCATCATTATCACAAGAGGGGTAGATGTTGGGAGATGAATGTAGGTAGGTTTCAATGATCTCTTGTTGTGTTGCATGATAGTCATGATTTTTTATTGTTATGTCCTCTTTTTTAGTAATGTCTTGCCTAATAAGAGAGGAAAGAGGAGATAAACAACTAGGGTTCTCAAAACTCTCATCGATGAGCTCTTCTAACATTAAAATATCTTCTTCACAAGGAGGAGAGCTATTAGGAGAAGAGAAAATGTGATTGTTATGATTACCCAAGGTTTCTTTCACTAGACTAACCTCACTCATAGAAGGGATACTAGGAGAGGGATCAATGATGAACAAAAAGAGAGGGGAAATGGCCTCATAATCATATGCACTTAACAAAACTTTCTTACAACACTCAACAAGATCAAAAAAAAGAACATGAAGTATGATAATTATAGCCTTATGTAATGAAAACATGATGTAATGATTGTTCTACAAGCTTGAAATGCAACAATTATAAAGAAAACATGCAAAAGGATAATGTAATTTTCAGATTTCAAACAAGGTAATTTGTTGATTACACTATGCAATAATCTAAAAGTGAAATGTTGTTACAAATGCAATTTTGGGATTGAGCAATGCATGAAATGAACCACTTTAAGCTAGATTTAGTGAAATGCATGTAATAGAAACTCAATCAACTGAAATAGATAGTTAATGATAGCAAAAAAAAGTATAGAAAGAATTTTTTCAATGTTGTAAAAGCTAGTTTTAGGGGTGCACTGGGACTAAACCACCCAGAGGGGCATATGAGTCCCAGTGAGGATTTTTTGCATAATTTTCAACAAATTATTTTAAATGATTTTTATGCTTTCTAGCTTGTATGATATGTAGGCTAGATGTAAATGAAATTTTTAGATGATTTTCAATGATATGAGACAAAAAAATGCAACCTATATGCACTTTCACTAATGCAAAACTTAGAAACTCTAGAATGCCTTGATTAACTAGTGCAAAATGCAATGCAATGTTAATGCAAGCAAGATCTAGGATGATGATGGACTCCAAATCAGAAAATGAAATGTTCTAAATGTTGGTTCACCAAAATGAAACAATGGAAAAAGGATACCTTACCTTTTAGGAATAAAGCATAAGGGTAAGATTCCTATTTCACACTTGCCACACTCAAGGACACCTTAGAGACCTCAATCCAATGAAGAACAAAGGAAGAGATCTGATAATAGGGTATCCTAGGGTATGATTAATGATTAAAGAGGGGTTCACAACCAATCTAGGGTATGGAAAAATGTATGAAATGCAAGATATAATGATTGAAATCAATGACACATAAAACTTCACTAAATGAATTATAAATACAAATAAATTAGAACAGTAAATTGGAAAAGTATAGAGGAGCACCTAGAAACCTAAGAGAGCTTGAATGGAAGCTTGAAATGTTGAATAACCTAAAATTTATGCCTACTAGAACTCATATGCCAGTCTGGGCGTATCAGTCCCAGATCTAGGTTTCTATGTACGAACAAGTTTCTAGAAAAAGGGTATCTAAAATTGTTGAAACCTGCAAAATGACCTAAACTGGGACTCATATGTCAGGACTAGCGTATGATTCTAGTTAGGGTTTTTTGGAACTTCAAATTCTAAATTGGGTCTTTAATGTCTTCTCTTTCCTTCCTAATTGATTCCTGCATTTGAAACCTTGATTTTGGGGTTGTAGGTGACATTTTAGTGAAGATTACTTCCTTGCAAATGGGGGGACAATTCCAACAACTTTCTCCAAGCTAGTAACCTAATCTTCAAAGGATCTTCAAATCTCTAAATCACCTAGATCTATAATCACACAAAGAGAGAGAGAGAGAGAGAGAGTGTGTGTTGATTGTTAGGGAATAGGGGTTTTCCTTAGTCAAACCCCTTTGGGTAATTAAACCAAATGATGAGATAATGAATTGAAGGCATGAAACATGAAACAAAGAAAATGAATCATGGATGATGATACCTTGAATGATGCCTTATAAATGATGTCTCGTAAATCTACAACTCAACATGAAATAGCCATGAAGGATGTAGATCTTGATCTTGACAATAGGTGTAGAACAATGCTTGATCTTGGAACTTCAATGCTACATCACAACACTAGCTCAATAATATGCTTGATACTTGATATCCTTGACATGATGATGGATATTGAATTTTTGTAACAATTGATGAAGAAATATTCTCTTGAATGCCTTAGAAATGATCTTGCAAACTCTCCTAACAATGTTGTGAAGTCTTGGAATGCTTAACTCTTGAATGTTTGACTTGATAACATGCAGGCCTTATGAAATAATGGTTTGAAAGCTCATTTATATAGGCAATCCATCTAATATCATGTGTATTAGATCCCAGAGGCCAACATACATGAAATTTGAACTTAAAACCCAAATTTTTTGCTCAAAACCTTAAAAATAGGCCAAATGGGACTCATACACCACCTGTGGCATATGGGTGGTGGGACCCATATTCCCAAGGTGACATATGGGTTCCATAGGGCTTATTTGAAGAGAGAGAGTGTCGAGGAGTCAAGAATTTAAGTTTATATGAGGTCTATGTCAGGATTTCTATTAAAATATACCCTGGGATACATTATATAGGATCTTAGGGGCCTATTAATGATTATATAAAGGTCATAAATGCAAGAGGGACCAAAATTCAATGTGAAGGTGTAAATAAATATACTTTACAACATTCAATTAAGGAAAAATTAGGTCTATTTAGCTCAAAAGGGACCTAAATCCCATGTGAATGTGTACAACACATTACAACACTAGATTAGGTCTATTTAGTTTACAAGCCTATTAAATTTAATGTGAAGGTGTAAATAAATACACCTTACAACACTAAATTAAGGAAGAGTTAGGTTTATTTAGCTTTAAAAGGACCCAAAACCTAATGTGGATGTGTGAAACTCATCACAACACTATATCAAGGTGGTATCAAGTCCAATTTATCATTAATTATTTCCAAATTAGGTGAAATTGTACCATTTCCAAGGGTGTACAATTTTTGTCACTACAATGAGCATAAGAAAATCAAGTTATAGATTGAGATCTTGCTTCTTGAGATTCATTTTTTTATTATCAAGAGTTTCAGAGTTTAGTTATTGAGACCCAAAATAAGAGACAATAGCATCAGTGCTCATCTAGTTGGACAAAGCTAGCCGAACAAAACCAAGCATAGAGCCGAGCTAGAACATAAAACCAACTAGACATAAGATATGAAGATAAATAGAGATGACGAAAATTAAATATTGGTCTACATTGTCTACTTCTTCAATGGAGAAGAAAAGATGTGTCACATTGTTTTCTATAAATCCTTGTACAAGACGGTAGACACTATTGTCTCTAATCTTTCAATGAAGTTACTGATTAGGACTGACAACAAAGGAGTAGTTGATATACATGACTATTTGAGAGATCTCAGACAAACCATTACTGAAAAAATATGTGCAATTGACGATGGGGGGTTATCCCTGCAAAAATTAAAAGAGCCAGACCAAAAGAGCTATGCCTTGAAAAGCAAAGTAATCCTTTCTGCAACTTGCTAACTTGCTAGAAATCCATGAAAAGACTATTTTTTTACAAATATGAGATTTTCAGAAGGGAGATTTTTTTCTTCTTATCCATGCAACTGCCCTTGTATGCATGAATGCAAAATTTGGAAGTGTAGACAAGGCAAGTGAATAGCTTTGTAGAATGCCACACAACCAATTGCAGGCCCATGTGCCCTCCTTGCAATGAAAAGCAAGAACATTATCAACACATAAAATGTGCATCCTATCTCTAGAGATGTGATTGGCCAAGATTTTTTTCCCTTTATTTTCAAATAGGAAAACAAAAAACTTCCTAGCTTAAAGGCCACGGGGGGTCATCCCACAATAATGGGTTACACTTTTTGGCCAAACTTGACATTGAAATCAACATTTTTAGAGAAAACTTCACTTTCTAACACTTATAGTAGGTAAACTATTAATAATTTGAAAAATATGTATACTAGTGATTTGTGAGATTTTTTTTGTAGATTTTAAATGTATTTTTTTTTTTTTAAATGAAATTCAATTGTAATTTTTTTGCGTCTCCTTTGATAACTAGTTTTTAATAGTAAACAACATTTTTAAAAAGTGGTGTGTACTTCGGCTCACATAACTTTTTTTCTACAAAGGATAAAACTCTAATTCTTTTGAATTTAGGTTGGTAAGACAAGTATCTAGTGCTTTCATTTTGTTTCATAGCATTTTGTTGAATATTTTTCTTTTAATTAAGTTTTGAAGTCAAAACATTTATAATTTAGACATAGGTGCACTTTGGCTCGCATAAATTTTTTGGTATGTATTGAAATTCAATTTTTCTTTTTTTGTTAGAACGAGGACATCAATACCTAGTGGATATATATTTTTCAAAAAAAATTCCTCAAATTTACTATTTTTCCACAATGATTTTTCATCAAACTTGGTGTTCGGTGAAAAACCTATGTACAGTAAAACTAAAAAATAAAATATAAAATAAAAACAAAATATATTAAATTTATAGTTGATGGAAAGCACGTTTCAATCACTACAATCATCCAACTTGGTTTATCAAGTTGACTCCATTTGCACCTCCTTCCCAAGCTTTGATAGTCAAAAAAATGCATAAATTTTGAAATGGTGGAGGGGAAGGTGAAAAAAGGGGGTTCATTTGAACCCCCCTTATATGGTGCAAAAGAGGGTTCATTAGAAGGGAGGGGGGTTCATTAGAAGGGGGGTGGTTCATTCGAGCCCCTTCATTAGAAGGGGTAAACCATTTTTAAAAAATTTATGAGAATTTCTAATTTTTCTTCGTTCGAAAAATTGTAACCCACTATTGTGGGTTTACCCTGGGCCAATAAAAATTTGACAAACAGTATAATAAAATTGGAAACACTATAAAACATTAGAAAATGAAGAAATTTTCTTCTTGACACTAGTTCCCAGACAAGACTAATACCAAATATATAGTAGATGAAAACAATAGTCTCTGTCTTATAAACAGACACTAACAAACACCTTAAATTTAGATCAATTAAGATTAATATTCTTAATAAAATACACATAAAATTGAAAATAATATTGAAACAATTTATTATTCTCTTAAAATGATCAAAAGAAACATTCATCTCCCATAACTGCAGTTTATTAACTTACAATACACAAAGAAATAAGGATAAGCTTTATCCCTCTCTTTAATACTAAACATCACTCAATAAAACCTAAGGATGAACTAATTCACCCCGGATACACAAAAGAGAAAAAATTGCATGTCCTTAACACATCGTCTCTAAAGGAAATCCACAGTATACTATAGTGAACAACACCAAAAATAATTTTTTGATACTATAATTTGCTCTAGCATTCCGGAAGGTCATTAGGAGGAGCCTTCAAACTTTCGAATTCACTGGGACCGTTCTTCACTAGTAAGACCATGCTCAACCCCCATGTTACATGATCATCAAAGTGACAATGTACGAACCAAACACCTGCACAAATGGAACAATCCTTCAGTACTCCATACAATTTTCCCAAATTTCAATTTCAAGCTATTTATTACCACTCTGCTTATTACCTGGATTGTTTGCTTTGAATCTGACAGCAGCCCATCCATTGACAGGAACCCCGACAGTATTTCGTTGAGGCGGATCGACCAGATTGAAAGAGAGTGGATCTGTTTCATTATCATAATTACCAAAACCCTCTCCTACCACATAAAAGTCGTAACCATGAATATGCATTGGATGGTTGTCTGGTTGGAAGATATTGGTTGCCTGGAACACGACTTGAACTGTGGCATTATATTCAATGACTTTCACTTTTGTGCCATAAATTGGAGCCCACAGAGTTTTGTCTACATCGCCCGTATAGTTAAACTCGATGGGTGGATAAGAAGGAAAGTCAGTGGTATAGACTTTATTATTGCCAAAGTGATAAGCTTGCAGAATGGCGACATCTGGCAGTACAAAAGATATATTGTTCATACTGGCACTCACTCTGGAATTGTTAGCGCCGCTACAGTTAACGCCGGTGGCACAAGGAATTAAACCAAGTCCAACAGTTATGAGACTACTGTCGTCTATGGTTTGGGGAACGTCCACTGGATGCTCATGTGAAGCCAGGCTTCGTAAGGCTCGGGTAAATGTGGTCACAGTTGCAGTGTCGTTGTATACTGGAAGCTCTGGAAGGATTGGAGTGGCAGAGGAATTAGATCCCACGTAGCTTAGAATGGCAGTCGTTGTGGTGTTATCAAAAAATCCTTGAGTAGTGTATAGTTTGGCGGCAATATAGTATTTGGCTTTCGGTTGATTGGCTGTGAGAAGAACGTCTGCAGTCTGACCAGATGATAATAAGAGAATATCTGTTGTGTATGGCTTTGTGTAGGAGGCATCGACGGCTACCACTGTGAGATTGTGTGATGCGATCTTGAAAAACATGTGATTATTGACTGCAGCATTGACGATACGAAGAAGGTAGGTTTTCCCCTTTTTCACAGAGAAGTCTGTTGTTCCTGCACATATACAATTTCATTAAAGTCGATTGCAGTTTCACAGTCCCCGTTTCTGGATTTAACTACATAGAATTATTCATTTTTTATCCATTGGGTCTTACTACTGGGCTGCCCATCCACTCAAAATCGAATAGTTGTACCGAATTGAATCGAAAACCTTTTTGAACCAGGAGAAAACTGTTACCTGACGTTGAGCAGGAATAGAGGTCTCCTGGCTGTCCATTTATAGTGAAAGCGTCTGAGATATTCGGTGCACCTCCACTCAGTTTTGCTTCCTCTTCGACTGCGATGGGATCACTGTTCCACCACTCCCCTGTTCAATTCAATTGTTTAATTCAAGCAATCCAGTGTGAACGCACAAGGGAAATGTCTAAAAGATGGAAAATTATGAATCATAATCACATTTCCTATTAAAAATAGTCAATTTACAGATAACGAATACTACGTACAACTGAAGTCATTATTTCAATTTTAAACTTGTTGTTAACGTGGCATATATAGATTCCACTCGGTAAATATTATAGATAATTTTGAAGAATAGTAATAATAAAAAAAAACTTTTCTAAAGCAGTTATACATAGTATAATCATAAAACTAGGAAATGAAATGCATATGATTCGGTATAAAGCAATCTTACATTAATTATTTCACTAGCTATTGGAGTGATAGTATTGTAATATTAAGTTTGGAATTTAGATGGGAATAAAGGTATTTAGTTTGGAGAATGACGGAGATGATTACCTTTTAATGATGTATAGATTTATAAATTGTTTTGATATTAAAGACTATGATGGAGATTGTATTAAGAATTGATAGATAGTAGTGAAACATGCAAATATTTTAGATGATTTTGAAGTAAATGATATTACTTTTAGTACATCAATAAAAGTGTTTCTCTAATAAATGTTCAATGTATGTAAATGATTGTTTAATGAAAATTTAATATTTTTATGATGTGAATTAACATGTAAATGAGATTTTTAAAGACACTACATAGTAATAATCATACAAAATGTGTACTAAGATGGTTCATGTTGGGAATAAAATGGGTGAGAGTCAACCAAATATAAATTCAACTCAAGGGTTAGTTCTATGGGTGTAGGTACAATCCTTTCCTCATAGGATTGACATAGGCTAACGAAGCAATAATTTTAATGTAAACAATGAATTTTCAGATATGGAAGATGAAATAAATTTCATATCTATATGAATATGCATGGAAATGATTGAGATAAAATCTAATCTATGATCATGTGTAAAAGAAGAAGGACAACGAATTAAGGAATGAGTCTAATGTTGCACAAGATTGTGTCATTTACCAATATCTAATTACATGAAGACATTATATTAAAATGAGCCTAAGGCTAAATAAGAATTGGTATGGGTATCCAAATTTCACCAATACAATTAGAAAAAGAAGGAAATATGATAATTGAAAATATGATTTAAGCAAAAACGAGTTTGCATTTTGAGAAGATATTGATAGAGAAAATTAAAAAATAGAAAAAGAAAAGTTAGCACAAATATCATTTATAATATAAACTATACCTTTCATTATAAATATAACTTTATTATTTAAATAAAATATATGAAATTAATAACTCTACGAAAAAACTTTTACAAATATTTTTCATCCAAAAAGACTAGATCTCATGATCTTTTGTCTGCAATAGAATGCTTTAACCAATGGAACCAAGACCCCACCCTGTATTATAACTCAACTTTTTAAAATTGAATATTTCTTAAAATAAATTTATAACCAAATTTTTCTTATAGATTTTTTAAAAAAATAATAATTAATAAAGTAAAAAAAATATCAAGCAAAATTATACTGAATAATGGAATGTTCAAAACCTAAACTCCATTTATACCCCTCTACATAATTTAAAACTCTTTTTTTGGGTGATTCTTCACTTTCCTGCAATCCAAAGTGTGCTTCTACTTTATAGCCAAATGTGTAGAATACGTAATGTACGAGAGCAATTCCTAGAACTAATTTCACAGCTTCATGAATCTGAATAGCTGAAGAATGATTAAGAGACTCGTATAAGCAAATTTGATCGATAAGGTTCTACTTTCCATTACCTAGCACTCTAGGAAACTCGGCATGTGGTTGGGTAAACGGATAAGAGCTACCCCTCTTTGGGTAGATGACCATCGCTCCATGAACTGTTTCACGGAGCCATGATACATGGGCATGCCACCACAACATTCCTTCCTGCTCAATAATGGTGAATGTGTATGTAAATTTCCCTCCTGGTTGGATGGGGCACTGCGTAATGTACCCGGGTCCATCGGCCCACGCAGTGCGAATCTGTCTCACTCCATGCCTGCAAATCAAATTCTTGTTAAAGAGTCTTCAATCATAAATGGAATTGACGGTCTACAAGATCTATATTTACCAGTGGATGGTGGCGTTGTGTTTGGCCTTGTTATGAACTGTAACATTAAGTGTGTCGCCATTTCGGACATGCAGAGTTGGAACCATTGGTCCCAATATGTGTAAGAAAGTTCAGTATTTGAATGAAATTAAGGATTCGGTTGTTGCAGCTGTGTTTGCATGGAAAGGGGAGACCCTTCGAGAGAACTGGTTGTATACAGAAAGGGCTTTGGATTGGGGCCCTAGTGGAGGTCCAACTCTGATTCTAGCTGTTAAATCTGATGAGCTTTGGAGGAGACTCATCTGAAGTGTTCGTGAACAATATTTGGCGAAGTTAAAAACTTCAAGTCTGGTTGCGATGTGAAGACAAGTTGGAAATGCAGGGATGACGCAGTGCATGGCTGTGCCGGTTGGACTTCACGGGGGAGATTGTTGGGATGTGAAGCCCAACGGTCACATGACCGTTCGTATTCTCCTTCGAAGAGCTTTGTATAAATACATGAATGCAGACCATGTATCTAATAACAATTAATACAAGTTTTCCTGCTTTCCGGTGGATGTAGCTAGTTTTTGGTGAACCACGTAAATATTGTATTTTGTCTCTAATTCATTTCTTCTGTTTTATGTTTTCTTGCTTGTTTAAAATTTACACTTTCAACATGGAAATCTCAAACTAAATCTTAGCCTGTCAAGACTGCTTACTTAGTCCACAACCTATGGTGGTATATATAGCAAGGACATTAACAAGTGGTGGAAGGAAATACAACATCCTCCAACGGGAAACACGAAAAATCATCATGGCTATTTGATATTTTAATTACATAAGATTCGAAATGTTGTGATTAATTGTCTAACATATTCATCGTGTCTCAACTTTCAATCTTCTAACAGTAGAAATCACATGGCTGAAAGACAAATGGTAATAATACCCAAGTTTTTTTATTGTGTGATAGGGGATTGCATGGCCAAGTATCAATGTCTGAATAAGCTTTTAGAATTTTCGCCATACGGTGGATCTTCATACTGCTTAACCTCGTGCACGAAAAGTTTTTTACCCAAAGGAGGCGGCAATGCTTATCCATGTCTGAATTCGTATGTTCTGTAATTTGCTATATTCAATTGTGCAATGTGGACCAGAGAATTTAGGGGTCATCATTAGTAGGAGATATGTTTTCAATGATGATTTATCGCAATTCAATTGTGAATTGTTCATCTTTGTGGAAGATAAATTTACATAAATTTTATTATTATCAGACAGGAAGTTTGACTCAAATATGCAGTAAAATTTAAAAATGTTCATTTTTATGAATATAAATTATATGAAAAATTACCCAGTCAATCATTTTGACTCAAAATAAGCAGTCGAGTCCTAATTTAAGTGTCGTGATATAATTGAAATTGATATCCACCAACAGCTAATGATTACTTACAGCCGGAGCTGTGCAGCTGCATTGGACCACCATTGATATGGCATTCGTTACACAACAGTTTAAAAAGTTAGTGAAAGCAAAAACTTGCCGCTATAATTGCACTCTCATACACTGAATTTAATATTGAACAAACGTGGTTTTCATGTTATTGAGATGTTGTTTTCTCACATTTCTTTAATCCTCACAAAGCTTGAAATGCAGAATTTCCATTCTAACTTTTTTCCGAGAAGAGTGAACAGTTTAAAGTAAATAGTGAGTTTGGAGAAAAATAAATGTGAATACATGGTTGAGAAAATTTATAAGAAAGTGAAATGTTCTTGTTTTTTTTTTTTCCTTTGAGTGTTAGCTCTTAATTTGATATGATGGTCATTTTCTTGAGTCTTGAAATACTTGTTGGGAATAAAACCTAGACAAAACAGAGGTTATTGCTTTAACAGTAATTTTATAATAAACAAGCTTCTAAACTAGAAGTTGCTTCTTTTATGAAACAAAACAAAGTGTCAGGATTAATAACACAAAAAAAAGACTGTATTGAATATTGAATCAGAACAAAGAGAATATATTAAAAAGCAGAGACAAAAATAATTAAATTGTTTATCGGGACAAACTAACCAAAAAAAAACTAAAAAAATCAAGAAACAGAATAAAAAACTATCAAAACAAAATCATCTAATGATTGAAATATGTTAACATCCCTTCTTAATCTAAAGGGGTTAAACCAAGCATTCCTCTAAATTTCTCAATTTTTTCTCATCCAAGAACTTTCACAAGAATATTTGTGAGCTGGTTTGCAATGGGAAAATATTTGAGTTGTGCACTACCATCTTTCACATCGTGTTCAATCAAATAAAACTTGGTGTTGAGGTGTTTGGTTTGATCATCAAAGAATGAACTTTTTTCCATTTTGATTGCAAATTGATTGTCAACAAGGAGTGGTGTGGATGAAAATTTTTGTTCTTATAAATCTTCAAAGATCTTTGAAGCCATAAGATTTCCTGAGTTTCCTAAGAGATTGTGATAGAAAACTAGGTTGGATTGAGACAGTTACAATCTCAATGCTCTGGGTCTCAAATTGAACAACCCTTGGTGTTTCACTCCACCATTCAACCTATAGGTCCTAAAGGCATTTAGGTACCCCTGGTCTTCTCTGCCAACCCTGCTATCAAGTTGCAGTTCATTCACCAAGCCTCACTTGATGTTCTTTCACTCTTCCACCACCTAGCCCTTAATCACCTTAAAGGCTAACCATGCTCAAAACGTTTCCTAACTCTGTTACAGGGGTGTGTGTTAACTTGAATGGTTTATTTGACTTTAAAATGGTCTAGGAATGCTCCCTATCCAAGCTCAAAGTTCCATCCTTCCATCGCTTTCCTTAAACCCTAGCTTAGGGTTTGGAAAGGCTACAAGGATTAGGCCTCCTCTAACAAGAAAAAGGCTAACAACTCCTCTCCTTCAACTGTTCAAGCCAAGCTTGCTTCTGAAACCCTGGCTCAAATCCTGAACTCTAACTGATTTTCTTGGTTTTGGACTCTCTTGTTGTCCGTACACAGGTGTATCCTGTTCTTGCAAGAACTAGGGCTTTCAAAGGTCTTTTCTTGGACAGTTTGTAACTTCTAGCCTCCAGATGATCAAACAAAGCTGCTACCTTCTTGCCAAGCTTGGTGAGGCCTCCTGCACTCACTGCCCACACTGCTACAACAAGGATTTCACACCCCTGCAATGTAGGTACAAGTTTGTCACTGTCCTTCCCTAACCGGACTTCAACAAGCTCGCCTAGGGAAGGTTCTCAAGCATGCTTCCAACACTCAAACAAACTTTTCTATGTACATAATTTACAGGGAGGGAGTCTAGTCTTGTTTCCATTGATCCCAAACTACTTGGTACGGTCTGGAAACCAGCTAGAACTCTATATTTCTAGACTTTACCAGTCCAAAACAACAAAACAAAGAAACCATAGTATTTACAATAACAAAAAGCGATGGAGAACCTAACACAAATGCCACAAGAAATGTTAAAAATGATTCACCACATGCTATACAACACAACAAAAACTTAACTCAAGTCATCTACTTGTTGTTTCAGATGCAAGAACAGAAAAACTGTATTTTTCACATCAAGGAAATCACTGTCTCCTTCTATTCACATGAAACTACCAATATCAAAAGTCTCCAACCTCTTCCAAGGTCGAGAATGAGCTCTTACAATGCCTCCAAAACAGTTAGGTTTTCTCATTGAGCCTAAGAATGGCCCAAAAACTAACTGTTGGAAAACACAGTGTGTTTTCAAATTTTAAACAAAAACTTGGGAAACGCCCATAGATAGTTTTCCCAATTTATTTAACTTTTACCTAAGAACCAAAAAGGTCCCCAAACACAAGCCAAAAGGTATTAAAGACCTTTCCCAACAAAATAAGATAGATTTAAAAACAAAACTTCAAAAACTACTTGAACTTTGGCACCTTGGCAGGTGCTCCTGCACCAGATTGTTATATATTCAGCTTTTGCAAAGGATAGAGCTGGCACTCGTTGCCTTTTATATTTCCAAAAAGTAATTGTAAACCCAATATGCATTAAGAAAACATATGTAGATGTGTCATATTCCAAATCACCTACATAATCAAAATTTGCATAATTAAAATCTGAATAGCCAATCAATGAGAAGTGTGTGACCTTGGATTATTTAAGCCCATAGTTTTGAGTTCCTTTCAAATACTGAAGAACACATTTGGCTACTAACCAAATATTTTCTCTAGGTTCTTGCATGAATCTAGAGAGAACCACAATAAAAAAAGAAATAGTTGGAGAGTTGGTTGTTGCATAAATCAAACTACCAACAAGTTGCATGTATGTAGTAGCAACAACCAATGCCATAGGTCTAGTTGGTGTGAGTTTCAAATTTTACTCCATTGGAGCACTAAGTGGTTTGTAGTCAGCCATGCCAAACTTAGTGAGAAGTTCACCAATATATTTTTGTTGGGTGATAAATATATACTTTGGGATTTGAATCACCTCAATACCTAAATAATAATGAAGATGGCCTAAATTAGTCATTTCAAACTCTTGCTTCAATTGGTCTTTGACATTTTGATTATAATCCTCATTGTTACCAGTAAGAAATAAATCATCCACATAAACAACAAGATAGGCAATAATTTTGTCTACCTTTCTAACATAAAGAGTTACATCATCAACATCAAAATTCTTGAAATTCAACTTCAAGAGATGGTCGATGAGCTTTTCGTACCAAGCTTGAGGGGCTTGCTTCAAACAATACAATGATTTTATGAGCTTGCATGTTTGGTGTTCTTTACCATTGATTGAATATCTTTTTAGTTGAGTCATATATACTATTTCTTTGAGATCATCATTCAAAACTGTAGTTTTGGCATCCTTTTGATGAACTTTCCACCCTTGTTGTGCTAAAAGAGCCAACAAAGCATGAATGGTAGTCCATTTCATTGCAAGTGCAAAAGTTTCATCATTATCCATGCCCTCTTTTTGAGCATGGCCTTTTGCAAAAATTTAGGATTTATGTTTTTCAAGTGACACATCTACTTTATATTTCTTTCTAAAAATCCACTTGCAACCAATAGGTTAACAAACAAGTGGTGGATCTACCAACTTCCATGCGCCATGTTTTAGAAGAGCATCATACTCATTGTGCATAGCTAGCCTCCACACTACAATATCCTTAGCTTCTTTATAGAAAGTTGGTTTTGAGTCAATTTTGTGATATTAATTTAATCAATAGATGTAAAGTTACCCACAATAGAAGATTGAGCTTGTTGCCTTGATTTGTAAGAACTTGTGCCCATTTCCCATTTTTCCTACTTCATTGGGTCTTAAATCTTTCATATTTTGTTGTACTTATTTGGTGCACTTGTAGGAAGACTTTAGGTGGACAAAAGGTTCATCTATTTCTTGACTAGAAGCTCCATTAGTGGCTAATTGTTCTAAACTCCAATGGCTGTGAAAAGATTGAAAATCATCATTAGAGGTGGTTTCTTCTTGTAGATTTTGAGATGGGGTATCTTGAGATAGATGTTTTATATATGGATCCAACAAAAGTGGTTCTAAATGTGTTTTCCCCCCATATTGAGGAATCTCACATGGATGTTCTTTCCAAGAAAGAAAATTGAAAATTTTGTCAAGTTGTTTTAATTGACAATCAATATTTGCATCATTTTTGAAAGATTCACAAAATACAAAATCTCATCCAATGAATAGTTTCTTGTTAACTTTATTATACACCCTATAGGGTTTTGAACATTCAAAATAGCCAAGAAAAGTGTTAGTGTAACACTATTTATCACATTGTTATTCTCCTTACAATTATTAATCGTTGCACAGTTACAGTTGGAGTAATTGTATTCATTCATGTATAAATATGAGTCACATGCATTCAATAAATATGTCAATCTTTACAACTCTTTAAAAAATGCATTTATAACTTATTTGATGAAACTTTCTTTTCTCCTTTAGAATCAATGCATAACAAGTGGAGCCAAAAATTTGAAAATGTTGAATAAAGGGAGGATAACAAAACCAAACTTCATATGGATTTGCTTGGGAAAGAGAAGATAAAAGAAATATATTACAAAGATAAACTATTATCCGTATTGCTTTTGCCCAAAAATGTAGCTCAATACATTTAAAATATAACATTACTCGAACCATATTCATGATAGTTCTATTCATTCTTTCAACAACATTTTATTCATGAAATATGAAATTGCTCGAACCATATTGCTATCGTTAGATCATTTGGCAGAGTTGCGGAAGCATATTGGTGAAATATTCACTTGCATCAACCTGGTGCAGTTTTTGCGTAATCACCTATTTGTATAGGCATTGCGTCAGTCTGACGCATCAGGTATGGGGAAGATTTTAAATTTAATATTACTTTTATATATCGGCAGTATAAACTAACCAATGGTCTCGTGTCTTAGCGTTGAATGCTAAAGGCTCCAGGAGTGGCACGAGAACCTGCAGTCGGATCACTGCTGGAGCGGAGCTCCGCTGCCATCCTCTAGGTGATGCCTTTTTTATTTTTTGCCGACAGTTCCGCTAGTCGTATTGGGAACCGCCCCTAGGGGCTACACTTTTGTGCCCATGTAGTCTGGAAGGTGCCCAAATTGGACCTTTTATTAGGTCATTGTTTTAAAAAATTCTGTAGGTACATTTTATTAGAAACTGAAATGCATTTACTCCTTCAAACCTCCAAGCTCATAACTTTTCACTAGTTTATCCAATTTTTTGTGATTCCAATGGCAATTGTAAGGTATTTAGGAGCTTTATCATTTGGTTCATGCACTATTTCTAGATTCAGTCTGTAGTGTAAATTATTCAGCTTTTGCATATTTGGCATATTCATGGACTACTTGGATATATTGTTTTCTGAAGAAGTTCTATTTGTGGGGGCCTTCATTTTCAGTTGTATTTTCATATTTGGGTGGTATCATATCAGTTTGCATTAGATATTTGTCTATTTTGCACTCTTGGCACTTGTGGTTCTAATGGTTGAAGCAGGATTTGAGGTCCTAACTCCTCATAATTATCACACATGGAAGGTGAGAATGCAAATATTACTTTGGTCTAAAGGTTTTTGGTCTACCTTGGGTGATCATCAACCTAATTTTACCAAGAAATATGAAATATTTGATCACAAGAACAAATGTGATGGGGCTATGGGTTTGATTGCTATGCATGTTTTTAAAATTTTGTTCTTCCATATTGAGGAGCGTACTACTCCTAAACAAGTTTGGGCTAAGGACTTGTTTGGTTCAGTTAGTGAAATTTGTGCTATACAATTAGAGGTAGAATTGGCATCATTATCCACATATTCTTTTAACACCATTGAGGACTATTTGGTAAAATTTAAATCATTAACGTCACAATTGGTTGGTATTGGTAAAGAGAAAACTAATAAGGAATGTATATTCTTGATTTTTTCTAAGTTGAAAGGCTCATTTGCATACTTCGCTACTTCCTTTTATGCTACAATGGATGGATTAGGTGATTCATTTGGCATGCCTTCTTTTGAGACATTTTGTGATAGGTTGACTAGGGAACAAGTTAAACTTAATCAACATGATACACACTCTAAGAGTCATGCTTTGGTTGCATCATCACCTAAAGGTAAAAGAAAGAATTCAAAACCTAAGAAAAAATATAATAATACACCCACCTTTCCCAGAGAGGATAGAAATAGATGCCCAATATAGTTATTGTAACAAACCTACACATGGTGAACAATCTTGCTATAAGAAATAATTAGATGAGATGAGGCAACTTCTAAAAGAACATAATATTTATTTTCCTTCTAAGTCTACTAGCTCACCTTCTTCTTCTTCTCATAACCTTCATCCTCTACACACACATGTACCACAGGAACTGGTCATGAGAGTGATAAGCTAAAGGATCATTTAAGATGAAAGGTCGTGCTCTTGTTGTGACACATGTTGAATAGTCTAGAGGTTAGAATCTTGAATCTAGAGCTTCATATCATATATCAAGACAACCTGATAGGTTTTCATCCTTGAAACATAATTCAATCATGATCTTGATGGCTAATGGTGTTTAAATGTGGATGTATTTGGTAAAGGGGTTGTTGATGTGCCCAATGGTAGTTTTCAAACTGTTCTTTGCATTCCTGATATTTGGCATAATCTTCTTTAAGTATATCAAATAGCACAAACTAGTAAATCCATTGAGTTCACTCTAGATTCAGTTTCCATTCGTGATTTGCATACTACACAAATATTTTCAATGGGCAGGGCTAATCGAGAGGAAAATATCTACTACTTTTCTCATTTTATTCCTAATGGTGAATGTTCTAAGGACCACTCTCCTAGATCTAGAGTGAGTATTTGTTCAAATAGTGTTTGTGGCGGTTGGTTGAACCTTGCTATTCATTAGCCATTTTATGAGTATCTATCATCTCCTGTTTCTTCATATTTAAGTGTTAACTTGGTTTTTAGGACTTTAGATGAGCAAGATAAATTTTGTTTTCTAGATTTTCCTTTGTAGGATGGTTTTATGATAGGTATATTAGATTTGGTTTGTCATTCCTCTTCTACAGATTTGGAGGACATGTTTGAGGGGGTTTCTCTCCTATTTTATCATTCATCTTTAGAGGTTTCTCTTGAGTTTCCACATTCTTTGTCTTATATATTGATTGGGATCACACCTAATTTGGTTGATACATCTTCAAAGACTCTTGTTGCACCATCAAAGATATCATTCTTGAGACTTCTTCCCTCTTGCTTCATCATGGAGATGAGGTTTCTTCAATGTCATCTATTGGATCTCTTTCTTCCCAAGGGGAGACATGTTGTTTGTCAATATTGGATTCTCTTTTGTCTCCAGAATTTCTTTAGTGGTTGTGGAGTTACTTCATTATGGGTGGTTATGTGGTCTCTTCCTTTCTCTCGTATTGGGGGGTATTTATCATGTATATATGTGATTGATGTTATCTTTTGGGGTTCATGTTGTCCTCCATTTTTTCATCACTTGATTATATTTCATCTCTCTTTTGGGGAGGAGTTTTTTCCCATTGGGTTTTCCCCTTTTCTCCATTTGTGAGAGATTACATTTATAATTATAAATGGCTACCTAAAATGGCCTCATTGTTGAGACCCATCATTGCATCATTTGCATAATAATTTCTTCTCCCTAAGTAACACTTAATAGGGTGTGTTGGTGTAAATAGGTATATTTTCTTAGTGGGGTCCTATTTACATATTGAATCCACTTAGGTCCTAGGATATTTAATGCTTAGATAAGACTATATCTTTTTAGCTTTTATTAAATATTAGTGTCCTAGGGTCATTTAATGTTGGGTCATGTCATTTAATTATGACACACTCATTTAATACTGGTACTACATCACATTTTCTTATATAAGAAAAAGGTTATTCTACACATTCTATATACCTCATGATCATATTTCATATATCTTAATATCAATCAAACTCATATTCTTGAATACTCTCTTGAAGAAGGTTGTAATTGTTATTTGCAAGTAGTCTTGGGCTAGAGCCATATTTTAGTTCCTACACTAAGAAACTTGTACAATAATACTCTTCACTAATATCCCCTTATCAATTTTACAACACCTAAATACCTACAACTTAGCATACGAAACTACTATGCCATAACTCCAATTTATATAAAACTTTAAGAGGGAAAACCATAGTGGTAACCTGAAACAAGAGGTAAATACCACTTGAAAACACCCACACCCACCTTTTGGACACCCAATAAACATAGTAAAATATTAAATTCCCTTCACATTACTTCTCACATGGATGCCTAGCCTATACCAATCAAGATTGAAACTTCTTGGTGCTCTTTGACTCCTTAATGGAACAAAAGCGTACACCAGACACATCCTCGGCTTGGGAACCCAAAGCATGACCTTTCACCTTCCATAAGACCCCTAAGAGGGATATTTTTTCCATCATATTGTGTAACTCCCACCAATGTTAAATCGCCTCTTTAAAATATAATTACAATGTGTCAATATTTAATGTTTTTCTCTCATGTCAACTAGAACACATTACAAGAAACATGGAGACATATGAATGGCATAGGAATAAATTGTTAATTTCACCTTTTCCTAACAGCCCTTGGGGTTTCTTCTTAAGTCCTTCCTTCACTTGTACATATTTTATTTTCATGTTTTCTTCTCTCTTTTATAGAGGATTTTTACCATACTTTCTTCTCATTTTATTTATTAGTGAGGGATATTTTTCACATAGGTACCTTATTAGGCCTTGTTGTTAGGTTCCATATTTGCTTTTATCAATTATTTTGTACCTCCCTAAATTTCACTTAAGGGAGGGTGTTGGTGTGAACATCATATATTTTGTAGTTTGTTTTACATTAGGACCTATTCACATCTAGCTACTTAATCTTACTCAGGTAATTTACTTTTTTTGTTGCATATAATATTATTTAGATGCTTGACTTGATCTTATATAGCTTTATGGTTTCATCCTTTCCTCTATAGCAAAGTAACCTTACTGTATTGTGTCATACTGTATTACTTTTTCTTTTCGAAATATATAAAAAAGTTTATTGCATCTCTCTTGTGGAAAATTTTTGGTCTTGTTGGTTAGATTGTTGTACCTATATTTTCTTTCATAATTCTTAACATTTTATTTTCTATTTTATCTAATAACATAGACCTTATAATCTAGACAAAGAGATTGATTCAAAATATTTTAAAAGATCAACTATAAATTTGTCATATATTTTATGTAGCTTGATATATGCCCCATGCAAAGGAAATAGTGTCTTTATCCTTGTATATTATCATCGTCAATTATTCATCGTCTATCTTATACACAATTAGTATCTAAAGATGTTATACCCTGTTGCATTAATCATGACCTCTTAATGATCTATTGTAAAGCTCAATATAGTAAATTAAACCTACTTGTAAATTTTCTTATTTGTATTGATTCTCTTTATCAAAATTCTCACATTCTCAATATTAAAAATTTTGAATATATAAAATTAAATTAAATATTTGAAAAACTACTAAATGACAGATACAATTAAATTGAATTAAATTCAAAATAATATTTGGATAATTTATTATTCTCTTAAAATGCTGAAAAGAAACATTGCATTTTACTAACTTACAAAGCATAAACATGAATAAACGTTATCCTTTTGTTTAATACTAAACATCACTCACTAAATCCTTAAGGATGAAGTAATTCACACCGGATATGCAAAAGAGAAAAAATTATGGTGAACACACCGTCTCTAATGAAAATCCACAGTATATCATGGTGAACAACACCAAAATTAAATTTTTGATACCATAATTTGCTCTAGCATTCCGGGAGGTCATTAGGAGGAGGCTTCAACCTTTCGGATTCTCCATGACCATTCTTCACTAGAAGGGCCATATTCAACCCCCATGTTACATGATCATCAAAGTGACAATGCACGAACCAAACACCTGCACAAATGGAACAATTCTTCAGTAATACACACATGTTTTCCAAACTTTTCAATTTGAAGCTATTTATTACCACTCTGTTTATTACCTGGATTGTTTGCTTTGAATCTGATAGCAGTCCATCCGTTGGTAGGAACCCCTACAGTATTTCGTTGAGGCGGATCGACCAGATTGAAAGAGAGTGGATCTGTTTCATTATCATAATTACCAAAACCCTCTCCTACAACATAGAAGTCATAACCATGAATATGCATTGGATGGTTGTCATCTTGGAAGATATTGGTTGCCTGGAACACGATTTGAACTGTGGCATTATAATTAATGACTTTCACCCTCGTTCCTTTAATTGGAGCCCACAGAGTTTTGTCTACATCGCCGGTATAATTAAACTCAACAGGTGGATTGGAAGGAAAGTCAGTGGTATAGAATTTATTATGGCCGAAGTAATAATCTTGCAGAATGGCGACGTCTGGCAGAACAAAAGATATGTTATTCATACTGGCACTCACTCTGGAATTGTTAGCGCCGCTACAGTTAGCGCCGGTGGCACAAGGAATTAAACCGAGTCCTACGGTTATGAGGCTACTGTCGTCTATGGTCTGGGGAACGTCCACCGGATGCTTCTCTGAAGCAAGGCTTCGTAAGGCTCGGGTAAATGTGGTCACAGTTGGAGTGTCATTGTACACTGGAAGATCTGGAAGGGTTGGAGTGGCAGAGGAATTAGAGCCCACGTAGCTTAGAATAGCGGTTGTTGTGGTGTTATCAAAGAATCCTTGAGTAGTGTAGAGTTTGGAGGCAATATAGTATTTGGATTTCGGTTGATTGGCTTTGAGAAGAACGTCTGCAGTCTGACCAGATGATAACAAGAGAATGTCTGTTGTGTATGGCTTTGTGTAGGAGGCATCCACAGCTACCACTGTGAGATTGTGTGATGCGATCTTGAAAAACATGTGGTTATTGACTGCAGCATTGACGATACGAAGAAGGTACGTTTTACCCTTTTTCACAGAGAAATTCGTTGTTCCTGCACACATACAATTTCATTAAAGTCGATTACAGTCTTGATTTTGAATATAACTAATGGTGAGTCTTAGTTATGTTCACAGTGCCCATCCACCCAAAATCGAATAGTTGTACCAAATTGAATCCAAAACCTTTTGGAACCGAAAGAAAACTGTTACCTGACGTTGAGCAGTTATAGAGGTCTCCTGGCTGTCCATTTATAGTGAAAGCATCTGAAATATTGGGTGCACCTCCACCCAGTTTTGTG
>VDFB02047230.1:178636007-178725178 GCA_007258455.2 Sequoia sempervirens
GGGTGGAAATTTCTGCATCTTTATCCTTATTTTGAATTTCCTCCTTCAATTTTTGTTTTTCCTTTTTCCATTCTTCCTCCCTTCTTTGTATCTCTTTCCATAAATTGAAAATTGCTGCATGTATTGTAAAACTAGGAGGATTATGAATGCCTACCAGTGTTTTTCTTGATGGTAGCTCCTCATATGGCACTATTTGCATGGACTCAACTTGTCTAGTTATAACTGGCTACAAGGGTGTTGTTTCTTCTTCCTTTTTTTGCAGGGACTCTTGTTCTTGTTGTGACTATAGGAACTCCTACTCCAGTTCTAGATGTTGCAGGACTTCATGTTTTAGGACCTCTTGCTCATGCTGCAGGGAGTCCTGATTTTCCTCCAATTCTTCTGCAATCCTAGCAAGATCATCCAGTGTTATATTTTCTACTCCCCTAAATATGTCTTCTTCTTCAACATGCTCCTGCTCCATTGGAGCTTCAGGGTCCTCATGTGAGGTCTTACTAGGTTTAGAGCTTTCCTATAGAGGCATACCAATCGTAGGCCTGATTGGTCTTGATTTTCTGGGAAATCTCTCACATTTTCCTTTGGCTGCAGGATGAACAGTATCGACCTTCCTCTTCTTAGAACTTGACACTTTTCTTTCTACAAGCTGTGTTTTAGCCTTCCCTTTTCTCATTTCTACCTCTCTCTGTTGTGCCCTAGTTTTCATGAGGGTTTCAAGTGGAACTTCATCATCAGAATCCGAGGAAGAGCTTTCTTTTTTTGAGTGCTCTGTTCTAGAAGAACTAATTTCTATAGCTTCTTCTGCTGTAGGAGGATTCACACCAGAGCCAACACCATAAGTTGAAGCACTAGGAATGGCTTCAGCCATGCTTACTCTCCTGCTAGACCTACGGGATCGAGGTATAGCCCTAGGTGGCAAGTGCTTAACATTGACAAACTCTTCCCGATGATAATTTTGATCAACATTGATAAAATATTCCCAGGTCATTCCAGATGCATCATACAAAGACTTTTCAACTAGCAATTTAATCAAGCAATGGTGGGAAACAAAATTATCCCTACCTTTTTGGGTCTCGACCACCATGATTGAGAGAAGATTGTAAAATACATTGGGCACATTCATCCTCCTTTCGTGTCTCATGTGATTCAAAAGCTTGAAGTGGAAAGAATGAAAATTTGACTAGCGACCCTCACAAGTGATGTATTTGATAACATACATAGCTATCTACTTTTATGGATTGGGCAAAGACATTCTCTTTGCACCCTGTTTATCTATGCTCAATGGGGGGTCATTTGGCTCTGTGAATTCAGCCCTGGCGTCTCTGGAAGCAGGGTAATTTTCACCATCAGCAGGTAACACTGTAACCTATGCAATTCTTTCCTTTATTGCCACAAATTCTAACCCTTTTATTGTGGCTTTTCCTTTCGAAAACGTCTAGGAAAATTCGAGGGAAATTCCTTCATCAAAACCATCCAACTTGAAAAAGTAATCTACCCATCCACAGTCTTTAAATTCAGCCAGGCATTGTGCATCCTGCAGTAAAATATCATGCACCGCGGGTTCATTTCGAATTAACCCACCTCCCATTGTCTACAATCAAACAAATGCTTTGCAACTTATTTTCCTACAATTCCCCTTCTTTCCTGTAATTCCATCTAAAAATCAAATGCACTTCCCTACAATGTCTGCTAAATTCCAAGACCAACCTGCTAAATTTTTAGTGCCAGTGTGAACTAAATTTCCTTTCTTTTGTTTTTCCTTTTTGCTTGCAACTCAAGATTACGACAAGGAAATAATGGAAAGAAAAGGAGTGATAAAGGGAAATTATGATAGGAAGAAATGGCGGTTGTAGCTATTGTCACTTCACACATGCAAGCCATCCTTCCACTCAAATTTCAAATCAACTCATTTTTAAATTTTTTGACATAGCCTAATATGATTTGACACATGGGAAATAAATTCACAAAATATTTGCATCTTTTTATTTCCCCTTCCCCCAACCTAAATTTGGACATGTGTCCGCACATGTGAGATGAGAGTGGTGATTGATAGGTAATGATGTCATTTATGTGAATACCTATACTAACGTACAATGATTAAATGAACGCACTTAAAAGATGATTAAAGATAGCAATTAATACGCACATACCTGAATGTGTGGAAGATTTGCTGCAAAGATCATGGATAAAGTAACACTCTCCTTGTTGGAAAATAAATTGAGCAATAAATGAAGATGAGGTGTAATGAAGTGATGGAAGAGAGAGAAAGGTGGTGATGAATGGGTGGACGGGCGGATGACGAAGAAATGGACTTCCATGTAAGTGAAAGTATTTATTATGAAAAGTACGCACCTCAATTAGGCTGAAGGAGGGACACTATGTCCACTACCTTTGGCTGCAAGACGCTCGAAGTGTTGGGTGAATTGATGCGAGAACTCTTCTTTAGAAGTTGGCTTATGGTATAATCTGAGGCGATGACCATTGACAAGTAATTTGAACTTGACAAGGTCAATGGTGGTGAGATGAACAACTCCATTAGGAAAGACCTCAGCAACTTCGTATGGTCCTAGCCACCTTGTCTGTAATTTTCCTGCATTGCCCTAGTATCTTGAATCATAGAGCAAGGCCCAATCTCCTGGTTTGAAATTCTTGTCCTTGATAAATTTTTCATGCCACTTGATTGTCTGATTCTACACTACTTCTGTATGTTGCAGGGCTTCTCTTCTTATCTCATCCAAAGCATTTAGCTGAATGATTCCTTCTCTCTGTGCTTCAGAAATATTCATCTCTAAATCCACTACAGTTCGTAGAGTCTTATGTTCAAATTCAATTGGCATCATAGCTTTCTTTCCATACAACAACTCAAATGGGGTGAAGCCTATAGTTTTTTTCCAGGTTGTCCTATAGGCCCAAACAACTTCTAGTAATTTGTTTGCCCAATCCTTTCTATGAACAACTACCATTTTAGTCAGAATGGCTTAAATTTCTTTGTTGGTCACCTCAACTTGGCCATTAGCCTGGGGGTGATAAAGAGTAGAATTTATGTGCCTTATATTGTACTCATTCACTAGTGCCGCAAAAAGAGTTGATGTGAATTATGGCCCTTGATCAGTCACTATTTCTCTTGGGACTACATATCTTGTGAAAATATCCTCATAAAGAAACTTTGCAACCTTGTTATCTCTTGCATGCTTCATGGCTTTAACTTCTACCCATTTTGTTACATAATCAGTGCATACCAATATATAAGACTTAACATTTGATGGAGGGTCAATTAGTCCCACAAAATCCAATCCCCACTTGTCAAAGGGTGTGATTACTATTTGAGAGAAAAGTGGTATTTCATTAGATTTGGTTGGTCTGCCCATTCTTTGAAATATATCACATTTTCTGGTATACCTTCCTGCATCCTTGTGGAGTGTTGGCCAATAATATCCTATGTTCAAAACCTTCATTGATGTCCTCTTGGTTGTAAAGTGTCCTCCACATGGTTCATTGTGACATGCATGCAAAATTTCATATGTCTCATCTTCTCTCACACATCTTCTCATGACATGGTCAGGTCTAGTATAAAGCAAACATCCAACAATCCAAGAGAAAGAAAAATATTTTTCAATGAGTCTCCTTTTCTCTTTTGGGAAGAAGTGAGAAGGAACTATACATGTAACCAAGTAATTGGCTATGTTAGCATACCAGGGTATTTGTACACTGAGAGAGAATAGATGCTCATTAGGAAAATAGTCATCTATGGGATAATTGTCTTCTGATGTAGTTAGCCTTCAAAGAAAATCTGCAACAACATTGGCCTTCCCTGGCTTATCCACAATGGTTATATCAAACTCTTGCATTAACAATAACCATCTTGTCAATCTACCTATGATCAAAGGTTTATTCATGAGATATCTAATGGATGCATGATCAGTGTGTACAAAGATTTGGTAGCCCATTATGCAATGTCTAAATTAGTTCAATGCATAGATTATTGTCAGCATCTCTTTCTCTATCACTATCTAATTGAATTTAGATCCTTGCAAATTTTTGTTGACAAAGTAAATAGCATTTTCAACAGCTCCCTCTTTTTTTCCTAAGACTGCTCCTATGGCATAATCTGATGCATCAGTTTTGATGTGGAAAGGAATCTCCCAATTGGGTCCCTTGAGTACAAGAGCATGATTCAAAGTTGCCTTCAAGTCAAAAAATTCCTTGTCACAAGCTTCAGTCCACTAAAATTCAACATCTTTAGTGAGAAGGGTATATAGTGGTGTTGCTACCTTACTAAAATCCTTGATGAATCGCCTATAATATCTTGCATGACCCAAGAAACTCCTAACATCCTTTTGTTTTGCAGGTGGAGGAAAATTTGTGATTACCTCATTTTTTGCAAGATCTACTTGAATTCCCTTGTGGGAGATGTAGTGACCAAGAACTACACCCTCTTACATCATCATGAAAAAATTTTCACTATTTAAGGACAAGTTTTGGTCTTCACATCTCTATAGGAATCTCCTAAGATTCTCCAATGCTTGATTAAAATCAACACCATAAGTGGTGAAGTCGTCCATATAAATCTCCATGCAATCATGAGAAATGTCTGAGAATATGCTAATGATTGCCCTTTGGAAAGTTGCAGGTGCATTGTACAAGCCAAATGAGAGTACCGAATAGGCATAGGTCCCCCATGGAAAGGTAAATGTGGTATTCTCCTAGTCTTCTAGTGCAGTTCGGATATGGTTGTAACCACTGAATCCATCTAGAAAAGAGAAGTATTGCTTTCCTGCAAGTGTGTCCAAAACTTGATCAATAAAGGGTAAAGGAAAGTGATCCTTCTTGGTAGCAACATTAAGTCCCCTATAATCAACGCAAACTTGTCATTTCCCTTCTTTCTTGGGCACAATCACTAATGGAGACACCCATTGACTATCTGAAATGGGGTAGATAAATCCTGCATCTAGCAATTTCTACAGTTCTCCTTTCACAATTTCTCTCAATGCAGGGTTAATTCTTCTTTGTGGTTGTATTACTGGAGTGAAATAATCTTTGATATAAATTTTGTGGGTACAAATTTTAGGATCTAGTCCCTTCATATCATGATAATCCAATGCAAATGCATGCTAATGGGCCCTTAATAGGTTTTCCAATAATAGTTGTTGCTCTTCATTCAATTTACTATTAACATTCAGATATTTTCCCTCTGACATCTGGACTTGTGTAGTTAACTCTATCATGGATGCTTCATTAATACATGGTACCTTTAGTTCATATGGAAAAAATATATGGAACATACCTATTGCTGCAGGAAGTCTATTTGTAGGAAGAGTGGCTTTAGGAAGATCGTCTGCAAGAAGAATGTTTGCAAGAACAGTGGTTGCAGGAAGAGCAAGCAAAAGCGTCCTGACCGAAGTAGAAGATGATGCTTCTGCCACTTCATAATGGTTCTAAATGAGATTAGCCAACACTTCATCCTCATCCTGGAGCTACATGAAAGAGCTTATGCCTAGCATCATAAGCTGCACCACAAAATTAACTTCCTCGGCCTCTTCACCAACTTGTGGCCATACAAAATCTTCTTCATCATGAAATGGCTAAGTAGGTGGATAAAGAACAAAAAAATTAGTACTCCTTCCATCTGAAATGGTCATGTCACCTAACCAAAATCCAATGTATGCATCTACAGTTACCAACCAAGGCCTTCCAAGAATGATGGGATACCTGCCTAGTGCAGCCTTAAGAGAAAGAATCGTAAAATATGTTGGGTATTCCTAGGAGTCTAGAAATACCACAAGATCCTCCACTACACCATCAGGCTTAATAGTAGAGCTATCAACAAGCTACAAAACAATAGGATTAGCTCTCATACTTGCAATGTTTAGTTGTTGCAAGATGTATTTGTACATTGATTGTTGCCCCTAAATCAATCAAAGCATTCTTCACCTGGATCTTGTTTATGACAACTGCTACCACAAGACTACCTGGGTCATTATACTTGGGAATAGTCATTTTTCCCAACATGATATTAGCTAGTTGTCCCACCACATGAACTGTAGTTGGGTCTCTCTTCTTCCTTCTTGGCTTAAGACAAGCTTCCTTGATAGCTTTTCCATAGATTGGAACAACCTTTATGGCCTGAAATAGGGGTATCTAAACACATATATGCTTTAGCTGATCTAGGATGTCAAAAGTGGTATCCTCCTTTTCTTCTTTCTTCCTGGCAACTTCCAACCTCTAAGGGAATGGTGGTTCTTGTTTAGTCTTCTTGACTTGAACTGGTTCAGGGTTTTTAGGCATATTTGGCTGAATGGGATCATTCAGAGGCTCCTCCTCCTCTTCCACAAGAAGCTCAGTGATAATGATCTTGGAAGGGCCTGGTAGAGTGGTTCCTCACTGTAGGTGGATATCACTTACACTCACAACATATGTAGGGAATTGATTTGAATCAACAAAGTATGCAGGCTGTTGTTGTGGTTTGTTATTTGGATTGGGTCTGGACTAAGCTGGTATCTGAGTGGGTTTAGGTGCATTTGAGCTTGGATTAGCAGGTGGAGAAATTAGAGCAAGCTGCTAGGGTTGAGAAAGTGGTTGCATGTAACTGGTTGTCTAAGTAGGCCATTGTTGTCCTCCTCTCCATTGGTTTGTTTGCTTCCAATTTCCTGGAGGTGGTTTCCAATGCCCTTGAAATTGCTTCCAATTCCCCTAAGGTTGCTGCCACTGAGGTGGAGAAATTTGATGGTTGGGCCAAGCATTTGGAGGGTTACTCCAAGGCTGTGGTGGATATGGGGGCTGCCATTGGTTACCAGATGAATAAGAGTTAAAATATGGTCCAACATAGGATAGTGGATCTGGCGGCATACCTTGTCTTGGAGCCCAAGACTTCCTTTGTGCAACATAGTAGAATTAGTCTTCTTTAATCTAAATTGGCTTGAACTTAGGTAGAATATGCTTTCTTTCTAGGTTAGCTACCATCTTACATCTGCAGTCCTTCTTCTTTTTTCTGCAGTGGGGACAATACTCTGTCAACATTGCCTCTACCTCCTCTTGCTTATTTTTGGCCTAAAGTGTATCTAGATGAGTAGCTAGATTGTTGATAATATCTTGCTTGAAGTCTTCCAGAAAATGAATGATCTCCATTCTTGAAACCCCACTAGTAGTTAACTTACCCATGGAAGATTGATAAGCTCTCCCTTTCTTTGAAGCTGCCCTAGAGTAATTCTTGCATATTTTCTTGATATCCTTCCAAGGAACTTGGGAGATATCTCCTCCTACTGTGTGTTACTCATAAATATACTATGCATCGTGTTTTTAATTCATGTCTGTTTGTTCACATTTCTCACCTAGGTTAAAGGCCTTCATATTCATTTTATCTTGTCACAATTTTCAATAAGTTTCTAACTCTTTGTCGTGTGTTCTCATAGTTACGAAACTTAGTTCTTCGGTGCTCCTTGTTTGTTTTCCGTGTTGTCAGGTTTATGTTTTTCTTAACTTTCTGATAGCCTGACTATTCCCCTTTGTAGCGTCATGTGCAATCGATGATTCATAGGTTCTCAAAACTTCATAGCTCTTGATTCTAGGTTGTTAAGTTTCAAGTCGCCATGACAAAGTTAGTTTGTTGATTGTTCCGCAGGTTTTGAGACACCATCCTCGCATTTAATAAAGTGTACGGTATGGTTGGGATATTTCTTATCAATATTTCAGTCTACAAAAGATGATCAATTTTTGGTTGCTCAACTAGGTTCAATGAAAAAGGAAGTTCATGAGTCAATGAGAGATTTTGTAGCCAAATTTGATAAGTTATATAACATAATTTCTGCTAATATGAGACCTGGTGCGAAACTTTTGAAAGCAATGTTCATAAACACTCTTCCACCAGATGTCAATTTCATTATTAAAAGAGAAGGTGCTACTGATGAAGCAACTGCCCAAACCAGGGCCATATCAATAGAGGATGATTTGATTATTTCAGGAAAATGAAAGAAAGAATTACAAATTGGAAGACCATCACCAATAAATTCTACCGACCTAGTTATTTAGAGAATGGCCAATGATATAATCACTCTCAAAAGACATATGCCTAAGGGTCCTTTGTAGACACCCTATCAAGATATGTCAAGGAATTATCAAGCGGCTCCTAACAAAACCCCATTGTTGGCTGCTCCTCATCCAAGGTTGGCAATTAAAGGTCCTCCTCCAAATAAAGGAAATCATTGTAATTTTCACTTAACTTCGGACCATGATGGAGCTACTTGTCCAAAGATGATTAAGTACATGCAAATTATTTTGACCAATGAACATATTGTGGAACCATATGTAGAGGAACCTGGTTCATCCAATGATGCAAGGATGAATTTCTTTGAAGTTGTATCAGAAACAAAAGATGGAGAAGATGTTTATGTCAGATTTGATGATCCTAATTGTGTTGTTTTCACTAGAGCACAACATGCCAAAGTTGATCAGAGTGGTTCATCTTCAGCTCCAAAGTATATTTTGACCAAGCAAAAGAGGCAAGAAAAAATAAATCCTAAGAGTGTGTCTAAAGAGGTACCATCTCCTTCATTCTTTGATAATCTCCCTTATGGTACTTTTGATATAGTTGAGTCTTGTAAGAATACCAAAATCCAAATTTCACAGGATGAATTTTTGAGACTCAATCCCTCATAATTGGATAGGTTGGTCAGATATGTTAAGCAAGAGTCCTCACCACCTCAGTGTAATGCTCAAACCTCTAGTGAAAATGAACTTTTCCTTGAGAATCAGATATGTTCCAATACTATCGATAAACCTTCAAGTTCACAAAACCCATTCATGAAATTGAAACCTTTTTATATATCATTGTATATTGTTGGTTTCAGATTAAGTAATTGTATTATTGATTTTGGAGCTTTCGAAAATGTAATGCCTGCTCAAATAGGTAAATCTATAGGTTTGTCTTATACCTCCTCCAAGGAAACTGTTATTCCATGGATGGGTCACTGGTCCCTATCATAGGCCAAATCAAGGATGCCCAAGTAGCCCTAGCTGCTTTTCCCAAGAAGAGATTAAAATTGACCATATTGGTTGTTGATATTCCAGCAAGTTATGGCATGCTTTTGAGTAGGATTTTTTGTAAGGATTTAGGTGGGGAAATACAAATGGATTGGTCTCATGTTTTAATACCTCTAGAGGGAAAGAAAATAAGCCTAAATCCTGAATCTAAAGTAAAGTTCACTATCTTAAAGTCAGGAGATCCACATGTAAACATTTTGTTTGTTGAAATAGGACCAGGAACTTACATGTGCACTTCTGATCATGGAGAAATTACAAACCCTATTAGCCCTTATTTAATCAATGAATTCTAGACATTAGAGTTTGATGGAAGTTGTGCTAATATAGGGTCAGGTGCTAGTGTAGTTGTAATTTCTCCTAATGGTTATAAATTTCCTTTTGCCTTCAAACTAGAGTTTTCTAATACTAATAACATGACCGAGTATGGAGCTCTATTGCTTGGTCTAAGTGTGGCTAAGGAGAAGGGTATCAAATAGTTGAGAGTTATAGGAGATGCAGAACTAGTAGTGAAATAGGTGTGGAAAATTTATAATGTGAAGAATAATCGGCTTAAACACTATAGGAACAGAGTTTGGGATTGTATAAAATATTTTGATGCTTTTTCTATAGAGTTTGTTCCAAGGGAGAAAAATAGTAGGGTTGATTCATTAGTAGTCTCAATGTCATTACTTTTGGCTCATCTAGATTTTAAAGATGAGTCATTTAGAATTGAAATTGTGTACACACCTAATGTTCCTGATAATGTCAATCATTGGCAAGTGTTCAATAATGATCAACAAATTATTGAATTTTTGGAAAAGGTTGAAGCTTTAGCTCACATTTATTTTGAAGGTACTGATGATAAAAGTGGAGATGTTTTAGAAGGAGATATCACTACCCCTGATGAAAAAGAGACAAATATTATCTAGTTAAAAGGGAACAAAATTCTGAAAGGATTAGTGTCTCTAGAGCATTTATTTGGCAGACATGACCAATACTTGAAACAAAAAAATAAAGTCTCAGTTGAAGCATCTATCGAATATGACAAGGTGAATATCGATACAAATGATGATCCTAAGATCATTTGTATTGGAAAGTGATGTTCCTAAGAGGAAAGAGAGAGATTTATTTCCCTATTGACATGCTATAAGGATGTCTTTGCATGGTGTTATGCAAATCTAAAGAAGTTTAGAAATGGAGAATTTTAGCAGAATATCCCATGAAACCTGGTGCCACACCTTACTGGTAGAAACAACAGGCTTATAATCCCAAAGTTGCAAAAGCTATTTTTAATGAGATTGATGAAATGATTAAAGACAAAATTATCTACCCCATCCATCATTCCACATGGGTAGCTAATATAGTCCCGATAAGGAAGGAAAATGGAGAAATAAGGATATGTGTTGATTTCAGGAACCTAAATCAAGCGTCCCTGAAAGATAATTATCCATTGCCTGTTCTACAAATAGTTGTTGGCTCCGAAATGATGTCTATGCTCAATGGCTTCTCAGGATATAATCAGGTGGAAGTAGCTCTAGAAGATCAACATAAGACAACTTTCACCACACCTATTGTTGTTTTTGCTTATAACAAAATGCCATTCAGACTTATCAATGTTGGGGCAACTTTTCAAAGAGCTATGGACCTATCTTTTGGAGACCTCATAAATAAAATTATAGTGATCTATTTGGATGACTTAACAATCTTTCCTAAGAAAAGAGTCAATCATTTACATGACTTGGAGATTGTATTACAACGTTGCAGAGAGGAGGGAATATCTTTAAATCCTAAGAATTATATCTTTGCTCTAACTGAGGGAAAAATTTTAGGTCACATTGTTTCAAAAGATGGAATTAAAATAGATCCAGAAAGAGTGAAAGCAATCATACAGCTGGGGTTACCTGCTAACAAAGATGGTATCAGGTCTTTCTTTGGTCAAGTGAATTTTCTGAGGAGGTTTGTTCCTGATTTTGCTGAACTAACTAAGCGCATTTCTAATATGATGAAGGATCAACCTGTATTTAAATGGAGAAATGAAGGAAAGTAATATTTTATAGATATCAAAATAGCAATTACAAACGCTCCTACTTTGGTACATCCTAATTTCACTAAAAAATTCATTGTATATAGTTATTCCTCTGAGCACACTTTGTTAGCTATTTTGTTGCAAAAGAATAAGAAAGGTATTGAAGATCCTATCTCATTTATGAGTACTCCTCTGAAGAAATATGAACTAAAATATTCACCACTTGAAAGACATGAATATGTTGTTGTGAAGGTACTCAAGAGCTTCAGGTTCTATATTCTTCATTCCCACACTACTGTTTTTGTTCCCAAAACTACTGTGAAGAGCATTCTTACTCAACAAGATATTGGATGTAACAAGAGAGGATCTTGGATAGCTTAGATTCAAGAATATGATCTAGATATTAAGCCCACAAATTTGGTGAGAGGAAAGGGTCTGGCTAAAATGATTTCTGAAAACAAATATGATGAAGCAGAAGATTTACCATTAGTGTTATTCACAAGCACAACAGATAGTTAGTTTTCTGATATTTCTTACTTTTTAACTTATGGTGATTGTCCATCACACTTGTCAACAAAAGAGAAAAGAAATATGAAGCTTAAGGCAAACAAGTATGTGCTTTGGGAAGGGAACCTATATAAAAAAGGTGTGGATGGAATTTTTCTAAGGTGTGTTGATAAAGAGCAGCAGAAAAGATTGTTGGAAGTATTTCATGGTGAAACATGTGAGGGGCACTTTTCGGCTTTTGTGACAGCTTTTAAAATCCTACATCATAGGTTTTATTGGCCAGGAATTTTTAAGGATGCATATAACTGGGTGTCAGAATGTGAAAAGTGTTTAAAGTTTACTGGTAGGCCCCAACTTGTTGCTCTACCTTTGAGACCTGTTGTAATTGATGAACCTTTTCAACAATGGGGTCTAGATTTTATTGGGCCAATCAATCCTAGTTCCATTGCAGGACATACACACATACTGGTTGCTACAGATTATTTCACCAAGTGGGTGGAAGCTATTCCAGTGAAAAGCACTACTACTGAAGTTGTGTGTAACTTTCTGAAGGAGAATATTTTGGTAAGATTTGGAGTTCCAAAGAAGATTTTTGTTGAGATCACTCTTTTCTGTTATGACTATGGTATTAGCCTTGCTCATTCATCTCATTATTATCCACAAGGCAATGGACAAGCCAAGTCAAGCAATAAAAACCTAATCTCCATCATAAGAAATTGGTCGATGAAAATCAAAGAGGGTGGCATAAGAAGTTATATGATGCATTATGGGCTGATAGAATTGTGGATGCTAAAATCTGCAAATGGTTAGTTTAAAATAAAACAACATTTTAACATCCCTATGAAATAATGAAACATGTCAATCATGCAATAAAATGGAACAATAGAAACTTTAAAAATCATATAAAAGACATGATCCAACTCTATCTCATAGTGGATTGGTGTCACATGTGCTAGTGACCCTTTCCCAATCCTTGATAAAAAGCTCAAGATGATGAAATGCTATGAAGATGGTGGAGTGATGATGAACAAGATCAAATCTCAAATGAAGAGAGTAACCTTGCATAGAATTGTGGAGGATTTGCTCAAAGATGAAGCACCTATTTAAAGATTTTCAAAATGCTAAGTGTTGAAGAGGGACCAATGTGGGATCAAAAACAAGCCAATGAGTTGAGGACACTTGTCATCATGTGATTAGTTGATGTATATGCAAGATTTGGGAAGAGTGCCCAAGAGGGGGAAATTTTGAATTCAAATTTGCAATAAATTTTGAGAGGGGGACAAGAAAGAAGAGCAATAAATGCCCTGTTTGACTTGTCATGTTGAGAGAAAATGAGGTTTTAATAAATCAATAAAATTGATTTATTGTGCAAGTGGCTAGATCTAGATAATGCAAGTAGGATGGGATTAGCATTAGATTAGGATTAGATGATGATTATGCTGATTAATGCTGATTAGGTGAGTTGACATTTTGGACTTTGATAATTGATTTATTTAAATCAGAAAATGATGGAATATGATTTAGAATTTGATTTAAATGAAGTCCTGATTTATTTAATTAAATGGATGATGCAAGATGAAGGTTGAATGATAATGTTTATTTGATAAATGAGATTATTTAATGAATGGTTTAAAGTGATGAATTTGCCTAATGCAACATCTAGTTCAGTTGATGAATGGACTTGATCAAATGCAGAATGTAAATTTTGCATGTCTACATTTTGCCCCTCTTTGAAGCAATGTACTTGTTGCGTTGGTTCAAAGAATAACTTGCCGCAATCGAAATTTAAAAATTTCATGATTTTTCGGATGCCCCAGCAAAAAGAAGTACACTGGTACATTGCCCCCTCGAGAGATCGAGCGAGAAGATTCGATTTGAGGGTCGATCTCGCGATAAAGAGGTTCAAAATGGATGGTTATGGATGACAATGCAAATGAGATGATTTCAAGATGCTTAGAATAACAAATCTATTTTATCCTAAACAACTTAAATAATGATATGATATGAGATGGATGAGATTGATGATGTGATATGCTGTGATTATGCAACGGATGATTTATGAGATGCTTAGACTAACAGATCTATATTATGATGATGATTTGCAAATGCAATGCATGTGAAATGATCGATGTTTCCTATGATGTATGATATGGATGATATGTGGTATTCTGACAGTTTTCTAGATGTAGGATGGATGCATGATGGATGCAGGATGGATGGATGCATGATGTTAGCATGAAAATCAAATATGACAAGAGGATCCCACAAGTCCATGATTGGTCGAGACTTTATTAGAGATGATGATGATAGATAGATAAATGCTGATGATGATGATTTGCTTATCAAGGATTGGGATTTTCAAAGGGTCACTTACTTTATGTTTGATAACACGCCTAAGCACGATGCATCAAGGTATGAAGGACCAGGATGGCATTGTACCTAGTGTGATGGACTTTGACTCAACAAGCGATAGGAGTATTCTTGTTCACACTTGACATACGGAAACCTTGCCGTGGCATACCTAACAAAGCAAGTATTCGCCAAGTTATATTACAAGAGCGTCCAACAAGCATAGCAAACAAAAGATAATGATCGTTGCCCCATTCCTATCTCTCTAAATCCTTTGTTCGGATATCATCGAGAGGTCCTTGGAATGAGCACAATAAGATAAATCAAAAGAAAAGATCAAGTACACAAACAAGTCAATGTTCTTCATACCTTCAGCCAAAGGGATTTGTTTTGATAGGATAAGAATCCAACGTGATATCCATAAATGATGCCCATTGTCGGAATGATATATCCTAGGACATGCATTGTACAGGATGATGATGGTAAATGATAAGTTTGATTGATAGGCTGTTGATATAAGGTCAACTGACATGTTTGTGACTGATCAAGAGTTTGATTTTGTGTTCAATGGTTCGTTGTTTCAATTTTGATTTTATGATTGAAGTTTGCTATTGCTGACTGCTATGATTGTTTCTGTTTGCATTGCCAAAGGACGAAGATGGCAATCAGTTATTATGGATGATTGATTATTGCGGGTGCAAGTGAGATGAGGCGGATGGATTTTTTCAAATATTTGGATGTTTTTGACATTTTTTGGAATGTTTTGAGGCTGTTTTTGGTATTTTTGAGGTTTTCAAATGTTTTGATTTTCAATTTTTTATGTTTTTGGATTTTGATGTGATTTTGACGAATTGAATATGGATGTGTAATGATATCAGTGCTCTGTTTGGGATTTTGCTGAAAACCAAGTAAGGTTGATTGATCGGATCGATGGATTAATGATGATGATAACATTGTTGAGGATACACAACAATGCAATGATAGTGTTATGCAACACAAGGATTTGATGGGATGATGTTGATAACATTGTTGAGGATGCACAACAATGCAAAGATAGTGTTAAGCAACACAATGATTGGGAAAGGTATCCCAAGATTATGGATTGATTTGATTCGATTGATCAAGATTGTTGAAGCTTGATTTGGAACAAAAGATGTTCGAATGATTTGATGTTGACGTTTGAAGTGCAACCTAGATGCAACTGATAGTGATTGTTTGGATCGATGTTCGATGAAAGTTGAAGACTGATAAGGAATTTCTTCTCGTCAAAATATGCCATGGGCTAATGATTTGGATTTTTGCTCACAGGTGGTGGACCAGTTTGATTTCACATTTGCCAATGTTCAAATCACTACATAAGTCAGAGGACATAGACCAAGATTTATTCTTAAAGCAAGATGTACATATCTGCCCCCAGTGTCTAGCAATGTATGGAATGTGATGGATGGATGCTCAGATAAGTGTATGGCTGGATGGATATGGTAAGCATGCAAAAGGATGCCAAGGATTATCTTGCGATAAGATAAGGTGCTTAGATAGAGGAATGCTCATTTGGATAACGCTTCATGGCTCAAATAACGCTGCATAGGATAGGATTGATGAAAATGACCCATGTCAAGATGTTTTACCGTAAGCAAGTGTAGAGTGTGCCCCAAAATGTCATGAAGATCAAGATAACTTGCATGATGGACGCAGATGGATAAAGATGGATTGGATAAATGGTTCATGGATGCGTGGATTTATTATGGATAAGATGGATGGAATGCTCAATTTATTACGGATGGGATGAGATGCTTTCGACTGAACTGGCGCACATAGATGCTCGATTCCACACATGATGCCTATTTGCCAGGTTTTCATCATGGTCTTTCCCAAAGCACCATCATAGTGGTTTTCACTAGAGGATGAATTTTTTCTTTACTGTTTTCAATCCTTTTTCTAATTTTTTTTGGATTTTTGATTTTTTTTGATTTTTTTGTATTTTTATGAAAGATTCATGCTGAACCACCTAGTGGTGTTGACGTAGATGCTTCTGTCATAATGTGCCATTGATATCCTGCTTGAAGGAGCTGCTTTGCTAAGATACGTGCACTTGAATGCAACTTTTGGGATTCTTGATCTGCTTCGTCGATACCGGGGTTAACTCTGTCTCTGTGAGTACATCGCGATAAAGTGCCTTCTAAATCCTTATGATGAAGGGTCGTTGCAAATACATGGTCAATATGAGAATTGGATATCATGCATGGAGGTGTGGATGGAGTGCATTTAGGGATAAGAAATGGATTGGTTGACAGTTTGGAACCTTTGACTCTCCAAACTTGGGAAGATGAGCAATGATGGGTGGATACGGAAGTGTGCATGGAATTAGGACCAACTGCTTGATACACTTTGTATGTCGCTTGAGAAGCCTATTTTTTCTTTTGCAGACATCTTTGATGGATACTTTTCCCTTTTTTATTTTGCCCCATAGTTTCTTTAACTGATGGAGTTTGATAGGGATAATCTTTCTTTGTATTCTTTGATATCCATTTGTATTTGATTTGTCCATTATGCTTCTCAACTTCTTTTGGTTTGATAACGTTCTTCGTACTCTGATTCAAATTTTTCCTTCGAAGTTGGTCCCAATTCATGGATGGGGTGATGGGTGGATGAAGATTCATGATGTGGTTGGTTGTAGTATTGAAACTAGCTTCATCATAAGGACTCTTCATGCTCCCTATGTTGACATTTGCTTGAGACAAAGTTGCCCCCAGTATGGTGGAAGTGGTACCTATATGCTTTGATTTCTCCTGTTCCAAGAGCTCTTGTTCAATAAGTGTTCTCTGATAGATGACCACCGTAGTTGACGTTCTTTCAATCTGCTGCTCCGCTAACTCTGGATGTTCTATCTGACTTGTTTCGTTGAGCGGATAATGATGGATATCTTTATTCATGATGTCCTCAGTTTGAATTTGGGATATATCTGATCCTGATGTTGACAACTCTGTTTGATTGTAGGAGTTAAGAATCTGCTCTTCTTGTGTGACAAAATCTTGTTCTTGATGAAGATCATCTACGTGCCCATCTGTAGAAAGCATCTCATGGGTAGATGGAGGAATATGTGCTACATGGATATGATCATCTTGCATGGATAAGAGAGTGTTCATTAGATTATTGTAGTATCTTGAAGATACAAATTCTTGATCTTGATTAATTTCGGAGTTGCTTTTGACATGCTTTGGATCAAGTTCTTGACATGGGGTAGCTTTAAAGGATGGATTTCTTACAAAGGGTTCTTGGACGTCATTATTAGACATGGGGAATGGCTCAATATCCTCAAGTGTCAATTTCAGGGTTCTTTCAGTATCTGTAACCATGCGGTCAAAGGGGATCAACATGTTTTGAAAAGGATCATTGCTAGACTTTGGTGAAAGATTTTGATCTTGCTTTCGAATAACTTCTTGAGATATGTCCTCTAACTTATCAAGTAATGTAGAGACATTTTCGTCATCATCATAGGTTGATGGATCGTGCATTATGTCAATTGGATCAAATAGTCCTAACACTCCTTGAAATAGATCACTAAAGAGTGGCTCTTGATGTATGGTGAGTTGATCATTGGATTGTGTAGATACATCCTCAATGTGCTCCTCGATGGAGAGGTTTTGATCATTGTTTTTGACAATTGCGATGGAGAGATTTCTAAGGTCTTCAACCATAGGGTCAAATGATGTTGACATTTGTGGAATTGGATCATTGTTGGGTATTGTTGGTGGATTTTGATCATGATTCAAAAGTGACTCTTAACATATGTCGATTTGATCATTGGATGAAGTAAACGTGTGCTCAGTGATAGATTGATCTTGATCCTTGTTTTCAATAGTTGTCATCTTTTGTGTTTGTGCTCGTGTTGGTTGGGTAGCTTGAGAGGCTTGGGCAACTTGAGAGGATTGTTGAACTTGTTGAGCTTGTGTTGCTTGTTGCATGGCTAGATATTGTTGGAATCCCTTTTGAAAAGCAGCTTGTAATGTTGCGTCGTATTGGATTGATGTGGTGGAAGTGGTGGGGGTGGTGGTGGATTCATAATCATGTTGGATGTAGTGACAAGTGTTTGAGATA
This sequence comes from Sequoia sempervirens, assembly GCA_007258455.2. NCBI lineage: Eukaryota > Viridiplantae > Streptophyta > Pinopsida > Cupressales > Cupressaceae > Sequoia > Sequoia sempervirens. Next base: position 178,654,000 of record VDFB02047230.1, read on the forward strand.
CGCTTGGATTGATTGTGGGGGTTTGAGATGTGATGGGCGTGATAGTGGTGGTTGGAATGATTGAAGGGATAGTGATGGTTGGAATAACTGAGGTGATAGGTCCTTGGGAGACCGTATTTTGATTGGTTGGGATCATCATTGTTGCTTGATTGGATACCATCTGTTGGTGCGATGTCGATGGTATATTCAAAGGATTTGATGTGATGGCTTTATTGGCGTTATGTGGATTGATTTGGGTGGCGTGATTGGTGTTAGGTAAAGGGGGAATCCCTAAACCAAGGAATGATGTGGGTAATGGTGGTGGAGATTTCCCTTGGCGCAATGCCTCAACTATTTTGGGAAGTTCTGCAATTTGATCTCGCCAAATTTGTTCCTGATTTTGATCTTGACTCACTTGAGATAGTTGATTTGGCTTTTGTTTAAGCGGATTTGGGATGCCTACTTGCGGTTTTTGAATGGGATTATGGGAAAATTGACTTTGGATAATGTTCTGATTTGGGATGATAGGATGTACATTGTTGGTATTGGGAATCATTTTTCCAAAGTTTTCTGAGTTAGGATTCATGTTTCGAAAAAATGCACTTGGTACATCCACATTTGGTTTGTAGGGATTTGGTGGAATGACGTTGTTTGTTTCAAGGCTCATGCATTGATTATTCGATTGGTGGAATTGTAGGTTTGGATATAGATCTATCATTGGAAAAGGTATTCCAATCTTTTGACTAGGCATACTCACACTTGTTGTTCTATTGATGTTTGTCGAAGGCAATGATTCCATGTATGGTCTTTGATAATTGATAGGAATTGCAAGGCTTAGAAGATTTAACTGATTTGGATTACCCAAGATGTATGGATCAAGTTTATATTCCATGTTCTCCTTGTGTTTTGACTTTGTTGCAAAAGTGACCTCTAAGGTGTTCTAGGATCAATGATGATATGAAGAATGAAATGTGTAAATGATATGAGTGTTGAACGTTTAGGGACCTTGGATCAATGCTAGACTTAGGGTTTTTGATTTTGATTTTTGATGTGGATGATGAACTTGTAAACCCTAAGATGTTGGATGTGATCTTAGGATGAACTTGTTCAAAGGATGGTTGATTTAATTAAATGTATGAGAAAGGATACATTCCCACACACCTAATTAAACAAATGACTTTGATTTGATTTAAGGATGATACCCAAGTCTAGAATGATGTTTGCAAAGATCTAAAGTTGTTTGGATGGATGAAGGTGATAAATGTTTGGAGTGGATGAGGTGTTTGATTTGATCCTAAAAGACTTAGAGAGACTTTTTTTACTAGGCCAAGGTATTGAAGAACACACTTTTCTCTAAGAGCAATCAAAAGACCAATATGACCAAGAGATATCAAGCACAAGTGTGGGGTCCAATTTGTTATCTTTGCTTAATGGCTTTATTTTACCAAAAACACTCTCTTGATTAAAGTTTCAAACTAAGATGTACCAATGTCTTAATTTCTTTAAACCCCACAAGATATTTTATGTGGAAATTCAATGAACTTAAGGCAAGGGTTTTCCTATTGTTTACTCAAGAAGACAAATTGAGGTATAATCCAATGCTTAGGAACCTCTACGAACGTGAATCCGCAGGGAAAGCAGTAACATATGGATCGAGTCAATAATATTTGTCTTCAAGAGGGTTTGAAATTTGGAGAATCATGTTGAATGTTTGTTTGCAAAATATTTTCAAATACACACTGTGTTTTCAAACAAAGAATAATTACAAGCCCTATGGATGTGTAAGACAATATTTGTTGGATTCCCACTTGGACAAGTCCAGCTACGCTTATCTCTAGCGGATGGTTAGATGCTTGACCCCAGCTCCCCTCCACGCTCAAAAGGGCAGCCAAGCATCAACACCCATGAAACTCCCATGGCGTGCTTTCCATCTCTACTAGAAGCGTAAGAGTGTGGGGTGGCTTCAGAACGACCGTTCTTGCACCAACAAATAGATTAAGGATTTTGGAAAATTCTAACACATAGGTTCTAGTAAGGATTTTCCATTGGAGATTGACCCATACGGCAAGAGTCCCCTTTCGGATCCATCCTATCGAGCCAACGTGATTATGGCGTTTAACCAAAACCCTCATTTATATCCCGCTGGAAATACTCTTGGCTTTAGAGTGTTACCGGTTGAGTCGTCCCTTGGGTGAGTACTTTTTCCCCAAGGCCCCTCTAAGATAAACAAAAGCGAGCAAAGACACAATCCGTAACTCGATCGATCTTTGATGGCACAAAGAAAGAGAATGTACGTGAAAATGCCCCTACTCACACTCGCACAAGATGTTCAATTTTTAAGCCCAAATTGAAGTGTTTCAAAGCAATAAAATGTATTTTGAATGTTTCTCTTGCACCCTAGATCACACGAAGCGCAAGGGGAGAGGATACGCACTCAAAAGACAACAATCACACAATTCAAACACTTGTTCATTTTATAACCTTCAAAGCAATTGTGAGTTTGTTTTAAGCACCAAATGAAATATGAAGATTGCTTGTCCAATTTTTAACCCAAAACGAACTCTAGTAAGTTTGTCCTAAGATTCGTTTTAAGCCCTTTGCAATGAAAATCAAATTGTTCGTTTTAGACCAAAATGAAAATTAGCGTTCTAAAACAAAAGATAAACAATTTCATGAGGTAGTGTTGATCAAACACTAAAGTGTTTAAAAACACATTGTGTTTTCAAAAAAGAATTTCCCCTCCTTGGTTTCCATTTGATAGCCTTCTCTTTGTTGACCTTTCGCTTTCCTTTGTTGGCTTTTGGTACCTATTCCATGTTGGATTTTGATATCAACCTTCGCCTTTTTCCTATCAATATCACAAATAAGATTTTAGGCAAAATGATAAAATTTAAGGCATGTCAACTCTATGAAGAAATCTTTTCTTTTTAAAGCAAGGAAAATAAAATAAAATTGCATTGATATTTATTATTGATTCAATGATAAATGTCAACACACTTTTAATTTACACATGACCTTACGATAAACTTGAATCAATGATAACATGCCAGGACACTTTTAATTTACACTTGCCTTTTATAACAACAAAAAGAAATGGATTTCAAAACTTCTAATTTACAGCAGACCAAATGCGCATTAAAGACCAACTTAGGTACAGCAGTTATGATGATGACTTCAATAGCGTTTGGCAGTAAACAAGAGTACATTGTGTTGATGTCGACCAAATCACATTGCATAGAGCACATCTAGAATCTAGAGCCATAGCCATAGCTACACTAATAATCATAGCCCCTCATAGCTCTAGTCTGAAAGCAAGATTTAATAATGAAGGGACATCCATCGGCGCACAATAAAAGCAGGATTTTTGTTTGAAACGCATCAGCACAGTAAAGCAAGCAAACTATTGACAGCGAGATGTGAAGGCATAGACAGGGCGCGCGAACTGTCCTCTGGAGAAATGTGAAAGCATAGGCAAGGCGTGCGAAGTGTCTTACAGTCTAGCAACATAGACAAAGCGCATGAACTAGTAGCAGAGACAAAGCGCACAAGCTGTTTAAAAGAATGAGAAAGGGTGCGTGGAATTTAAACCTGCACAGCATGTAAGAGACGAAAGGGATTAGCAAGAGGCAGAGGGATTCAGGTCGAGCTCTTGGCAGACGATGCCCCTCTCAAAAGTGATAGCTCGAATCTCTCTCAAACGCATACAGTTTGTGAGTGCGGCCTCTGGGGTTCTTCTTCTTGTCTTGGAAACCTTGGGGTCTTCCCTCTCACCCTCCTACACAACCACTAATCGAGTGCAGAGACAAGGCGCGGGCTATCTCATACTCAAGTGCAACGATTGCAGGAACCAAAAACCACAGATAAGGCATGTGAACTGGTTGACAGAATGCTTCAAGGAGATGCCAAACACAGAAAAGGCGCTTGACAGTCTAAAAGCGCGGGTAGAGACAAGGCATGCGAACTGTCCTCTAGTAAAATATGGAAGCATAGACCAGGTGTGCGAATTGTTAACAGGGAGATATAGATAAGGCGTATGCAGCACGCGGAGCATAGACAAGTCACATGAACAGTTGTCAGAATGGCGTGGAAGCATAGACAAGGCGTATGAACTATTTGACAGAATTCTTTAAAGAAAAACTATAATATTTGTTTTGTGTGTGCTTCCAAAACTCCTACGTCTATGTGAGCCTGTCATATATTTGATAAGATCTCTTCATTACCTGTAACTTTTGCACAACACAACTCAATAGCAACTTTTCAAAAGAAAAGCATCTTGTCATGTTGGTCGACAGACATTAGCATTGTTATTGTACGTTTGGAATTGACATGATATAAAGAAATGTCTCTGAAATTGATAGTTGCTGGCTACACGAAATAAAAGACTTAACAGTCCTGCATCAATTTATATTTAAGTAAGGAAAGACTTTACCAGCATTTTGTTCAACATTCCAATGTTCCATAGTAGAAATCGTGCCCCCACAGATGAATGATGCAAAGCAGCTTGCCTCTTCTAAATCAAAACATAGAATTGTAGCTATTTGAAATAAAAGTTGCAGACAACTCTCAAATCTCAATCGATTGTATGCCAATAATGGTCACAAGATCACCCAGATTTCAATATTCTTTGGAGACTCAAGAATAATAGATTATGATTTCTGTTTATACGATGAATTAAATGAAGTGCCACAAAGATAGAATAGCATGATTAATCAAACCTTGTGAGACAGGCATACTTGGGCTGATCAAGCTGAATCGCAACAAACCGTCTTCAAATCAAACTTTTCATAGCTTAAAATAATTGTCTCTATCTACTACGTAATATCAAAGTTTAGACAAATTAACATTCAAGTGGATAGAATGTATATTGACAAACCAGATTCGAGCACAAGTAATCATCAAAGAAAAAATAGAGCAATGGGAAACATAGATATTATAAAACATTATAAAAGCCCTCCCTCTAGCACCATTTTGTGGATGCTAAAATCTGCAAATGGTTAGTTTAAAATAAAACAACATTTTAACATCCCTATGAAATAATGAAACATGTCAATCATGCAATAAAATGGAACAATAGAAACTTTAAAAAGCATATAAAAGACATGATCCAACTCTATCTCATAGTGGATTGGTGTCACATGTGCTAGTGACCCTTTCCCAATCCTTGATAAAAAGCTCAAGATGATGAAATGCTATGAAGATGGTGGAGTGATGATGAACAAGATCAAATCTCAAATGAAGAGAGTAACCTTGCATAGGATTGTGGAGGATTTGCTCAAAGATGAAGCACCTATTTAAAGATTTTCAAAATGCTAAGTGTTGAAGAGGGACCAATGTGGGATCAAAAACAAGCCAATGAGTTGAGGACACTTGTCATCATGTGATTAGTTGATGTATATGCAAGATTTGGGAAGAGTTCCCAAGAGGGGGAAATTTTGAATTCAAATTTGCAATAAATTTTGAGAGGGGGACAAGAAAGAAGAGCAATAAATGCCCTGTTTGACTTGTCATGTTGAGAGAAAATGAGGTTTTAATAAATCAATAAAATTGATTTATTGTGCAAGTGGCTAGATCTAGATAATGCAAGTAGGATGGGATTAGCATTAGATTAGGATTAGATGATGATTATGCTGATTAATGCTGATTAGGTGAGTTGACATTTTGGACTTTGATAATTGATTTATTTAAATCAGAAAATGATGGAATATGATTTAGAATTAGATTTAAATGAAGTCCTGATTTATTTAATTTAAATGGATGATGCAAGATGAAGGTTGAATGATAATGTTTATTTGATAAATGAGATTATTTAATGAATGGTTTAAAGTGATGAATTTGCCTAATGCAACATCTAGTTCAGTTGATGAATGGACTTGATCAAATGCAGAATGTAAATTTTGCATGTCTACAAGAATTACATGCAAAAGAGCTATTGGAAAGTCTCCTTTCCAATTAGTATATGGAATTGATAGTAATCTACCCACACCATTGGATATTTTGACGCTTGACTTGTAGAAGGTTATTGAAGATGGGCAATTTCAAGATGCCTTAGAAAAATAGATCATGTATTTGAACAAATTAATAGAGGAAAGAGAGATTGTGGTTGATAGAAATACTAAACATCAACAGATGGTAAAAAAAGTTTTTGACAAAAGAGCTAGACAAAGAGACTTTGTTGTTGGTGATTTGGTTCTTCTTTGGGATAGGAGAAGGGAGCCAAAGGGAGCAATTATTTTTTTGATTCTCTATAGAGAGGACCTTTCTTGATCAAGGAGCTTGTTGGTGATCATGCCTTCCATTTGGCTTATCCTAATGGTACTATTCTTCCTCTTTCCTATAATGGGAAAGATTTAAAACTACTTGATTAAGATATTTTTTGGTTTTGTCCCTGTACATAGTTCTTTCCTTATTTTGTTTGTTAGTTCAGTTTTAGCTTGTCTGGTTATTGACTCTGTTGCCCGATGAATAAGGCTTCATGTCATGTTTCTGGATTCTCTGCGTCTTTTCAATCCTAGTCCCCATTCGAAGCCAATGTTACTCATAAATATACTATGCATCATGTTTTTAATTCATGTCCCCTTGTTCGCATTTCTCACCTAGGTTAAAGGCCTTCATATTCATTTTATCTCGTTGTCACAATTTTCACTAAGTTTCTAACTCTTTGTTGTGTGTTCTCATAGTTGCGAAACTTAGTTCTTTGACACTCCTTGTTTGTTGTCTGTGTCATCGGGTTTTTTTTTTTTAACTTTCCGATATCCTGACTATTCCCCTTTGTAGCATCAAGTGTGCAGTCAGTGAGTCATAGGTTCTCAAAACTTTGTAACTCTCGATTCTAGGTTGTTAAGTTTCAGGTCGCCGCGACAAAGGGAGTTTGTTGATTGTTCTATAGGTTTTGAGACACCATCCTTGCATTTAATAAAGTGTACAGTATGGTCGGGAGATGTCTTATCAAGATTTTTACAAGGCACGCAAACCTTAGGGTTTTCATTACTGCAAAATAAAATAAAGTGTTGTATTAATTCAACACCAAATGCATGTCTTGTCATTTTACATGGCTTAAGGTGGTGAGAACTCATTTGTTAGAGCCTCAGCTGTACTTCTACCTAATGTTATTATTTCTTTAGGAATTCAAGCATTTCCTTAGGCACGGTGAGTTCATTCAGTTTGAAATTGAAAATCGTTGGCTCGGTGTGAGAGATATAGAGCTAGGAATTTTTAAATTGGAAGAATTCTGGGCACGTTTGGATAGTAAAGAAATTTTTTTTGTAGATGTAAAGGTGTTTGAAATTGGATTAGTTCACGCCGAGTGTTTTCTAGAAGCTATGTTGAGCATAGACCTAATTGTTGCATGTGTAAGAAGGTACATTCCTGAAACCCGAGAAATCAAGGTTGTGGACAAGACCATTGTTGCTAAAATTTCCCCTGAAGTCGTCTCTCAAGCATTGAGAATTCCAGAGAAGGCACCTATAAAAGAGTTGTCTGTTGTAGCAGCTAAAAATTTTTTTAGGGTTAATGAAGCCTGGTGTAAAAATTTTATGGCCAAAGGGTGGTTAAAATCAGAGAAGAGAGGTAAGTCCCAGTTACCCAATAAACTTAAAAGGGTGCATTTTAAAGCAGAAATTTCTGATGTCATTGCTTTGCTTCACCGTATGGTTGAGAATGCACAAATTGAACTATTTGAAGAATGTATGTATCAATTTATTTTGTTTATCTGTGATGATGATGTGTTTATCGATTGGGCTAAGATAATTTTCTTCCATTTGCATGAGCAATTAGTCAATTTTCAAAAGACTACTACTTTTCATATGTGTTCTTGTTTGATATATTTCATTGCTAGTCAGAGATCTTTCTAGCTAGGGTTGAAACCAAAGGTGCCACCAACTTCTGGCATGCTCGTATATAAATGTTACAAGTTTACCAAATAGCAGAGAGATTTTTGCAATCATTACCACATACAGGGAATACAAGTCCAGAATGAAGGCGCGGGAAAAGTTGTTGCAACAAGAAGAGGTCAAGGAACCGGAGCTGAAGAGGTTGAAGCAGGTGGGACCGATGCATATTTTATTTTTAGTATTTTAAATACTTTCTTTTAAGCTGGCTCTTTTAAGTTAAAAACTTCTTTTAAATTTTTGGTGCGGTTACTTTCAAGAAACCGTTACCAAAGACATTTGTTATGTTTAAATTTGGATTCAATTGATCTGATTGAGATCTTTTGGGAAAACTTTGATTTACTTATTAGAACAAACTCTGTTATTTTGGTTATTATATGTTATTCTAATATAGAAGACATTGTTGAAGTTTATGCATGCAAAATCTTTGAATTATGGTGTATGGATTCATTCTGTTTATACTAAATATTTGCTCGTGTTGTATCTATTATTGGGATGATAGATATATTTTGTTGTATTGTTGTAGTGTTATTATCTGTGATAAGAATTTTGCGGTGATATGGGTTTAGTCATTATCGTTTCTTAAGAAATTTCTTTATTTACTGTATGAAGTTGGTAAATACCTTTGAAGCTTTCTAGTTAAAATCCCCTTCCTTTATTTTCTTTATGGTTAAAATCATCACTAGTATTAAAAAATCATTCATTGAATATTACATAAAGGTAGCTGCCACCTTTTAAAACAAGCAGAGAATCAATATAGAAATTGTATTACTGATTATTCAACTATAGTTACATTTATCACCTTTGTGGGCATAAGAATATAGAGTTAGGTGATTAATCTATTAACTAACACCATGAGGTCCAAGGCATCAGTGCAGCTATCATTGATTCCTCTCAGGAAAAACAACTTTTGTGAGTCCTCATTAAGTGCATGGGGTGGGAAATTTTGCAGGAAAAACAAGAACCTTGCAATGTAATCTTCTAGGCTCTCATCTTCCTTCTGCTGCATCCTAAAAATGTCACCTCCTCTCATGTCACTACCCCTGTAGTATTCCTTGTATTTCTCAAGGAATTTTGTCTTCATGTCTTCCGAAGTTTCCACATTATCTCTTCCTAGGCTCATGAACCATCTTAATGCAACCTATTTCAAAGTGGCAGGAAATAACTTAAGTCGATGGGCATCAGTAGTATAATCATAACTCTTGCAAATTATTCCAAACTCAAATAAGAAAGTATCAGGATCTTCTATCACAAGTCCATAAAACTTGGGGAGTGCTGAGGCAAGAATGTTCTTGATGTTGTCAACTTCATTTTGACAGGAAATGGGAAAAGGAAAAGCTAGTTGGTTTTGTCTATTCCTATTTACATCACCCACGCCTGCTTGATGTGGTTCTAAGAAAAAGGGGTTCTCAAGCTGATTTTGATCTTCCGAGGAGACTTCAGAGCTAGTCAGATTAGGATATGCATCAACAAATGGGTGTGGATCATCTTCTTCCTCTTCTTCTGGTAGGTTCTGGTACTCAACTAGCTGGAATGGACGAGGATTGTTAGGAAGAAATCTCCCATAAGCATCCCTTCTCCTTCCTCTATGCATGCAGTATCACTCACTATTAGTCAGATCACACAAAGAATTGGTAAAGAATCAGGGGGATCATTACTTCCTAAATGAGGATATGCTAAGAGCAACTTCTAGAAACACTACAACAAGAAAAACTATGAATGAATCCAAAAGACTTCCTAGCTTGACACCATCCCTGGCAACGGCACCAAAAATGTTGGCCTCCTACAATGATTTCATAACTAAGCCTTTAAAACCATGATTCATAGATTGGACATCTAACCTGAATAGCTATTCAATCATCATGAAGGTTCCTTTAACTTGTCAACCCAAGGACATGAACTTGAAATGGGTCAACACAATACTAAAAGTAAATTGCTTAAAAGGAAATAAAAAAAATGTTGAACATCAACCAACAACTATGCTAAGCTGAAATACATAGAAAGAATGAAAATCTAAGCGACAAACATGAGACTACTCTATCTGCTTTGGCTGCAGGAACAGTCACAGAATGGAATTCTAGTGGCTCCAGGAACAATCGATATTATATTTATAACTAAGTACTAAACAACAAGTAATACTAAACTAATGTTAAACTAAGAAGATAGATTACTCACCAAGTGGGCCCCCTCGGATAAGTATCCTCTAAACTAACAAGAACCCAGATGCTCAAACTTAGAACTTTATTTTATTCACTATAAATCATGCATACAAAAAGAGTAATGTATTTGTATCAGTGAAACTAGAGAATGAGAGTACAATATCAAATTGTGCAACCTCCTAAAGAAGGAGCATCAAACCATTATTTATACTACAGCTAAACAAGGCAGTCAACTCCACAACTAGGAGGATGTCATTTAGGGAAAATAGGGGAAAGTGGAGCGATGACGGTTACGCATGCATGGAATCTAGTCAGACATGCAAGTCAAGTGCAGATCCATCAAAACAGTAATGCCCATGCATGCTAAATCATTAAGGTCCACTACAAGGCGGTTACGTTCAGTTGCATGAAGAATCTTTGCTTCCGGCTACCTTTGACTTGGAGCGATTCCTCAGCTGGCGGTGTCTTCCTCAACTTGGCGTATTAAATCTGTAGTGAAAGATAGATGCGGAAGCAACTCTCCTAACGTCAAAACCTCAGGGAAGAATGCAGAGACACTTTTAAATTTTTACAATTATAGTCCAATTAAGATGCACATGAAAGAGATAACAAAAACAAAGAATTAGACATACACATATGAACACCAGATTTACGTGGGAAAACCCTTACGAGAGAAAAACCCACCACACCAAGAGAAGTCACTTTGTATTACAGTAATAAAGATTACATATAGAGATCAGACTTATCTTTCTGATGTCAGTTTACAACAGCATTCACTATGATCAACCTCGTACAGAACTTTCACATTACAATGTTCTCATAATCGAATTCATCCACTGATCATACAGCCACAACATCAATCTGTCAAACCATTCATCATTTGCAACTTTAGAGTATATCCATGTCGCCCTTGTCTATTGAGCTTGCTCTCAATAACGGCCGTAACAGTCCAACTACTAGCGGTTCCCATTCGGCTTCTCTGATTGGTCGAATACAAGCCACGTAGGATAGTCTTCACTCGGCCAAAGACATTCACCCTATGTTGGCATGTCGGTGAGACACTAACCGTGTCTCCCCAATGCCATGAAGTCAGCATTCGATATCACTAAGAGTCCATACTATTGGAAAGATGTTACACCAAGTCCAGAGAGCTATCACTAAGACTTTTCCATCACTGAGAGATCATACCGAGTCTTTATGTTATACTGAAATGTTCAACAGTCAGCAAGACTTACCACTTTTTCCAGGAGATCATACTGAGGTTCAAAAGTTACTCTGAAATGCTCATCTATCACCAAAACTTATCGCTATTTTTGAGACATTACTCTGAAGTCTTAAGTCATACCAAGCACCAAACAACAATCAGCAAGACTTCTCTCCATCACTAAGAGTTCTTAGCGAACCCTTAGTGTTAACCTGATGCCTCCAAATGAATACCTATCGACGAGACATCTCCATATCGACAAGACTTCATATCGAAGCATATGAGTTACTCCAAAGACCACATGTGTAACACCCTATCGGTGAGACATACAATCACAATAAGACTTCATACCGAGATAAGCCTTTTGGCCAAGGGTCTCCCCGATATACGATAGGAATGGCCTATCAGCCAGAGATCTCCACTCGGCATAGGGTTACAGTGATTGCCACAAGTCACAGCGACAAGTCCACTCGGCAAGATGGAAATAAGGTCTCAGCGACCAGAACTGTTCAACAAGGTTTCAACTGCTAGTCAGCCAGATACAAAGCATGTCACACCGACTTGTCTCTCTTAGAGGTTTCAGCTTGTGGTATTGAGGCATATATTTCTAGCAATCTCTCACTTGATGAAGATCACGTAGGCACCTCCAAAGCACAACGAACCTACTAAAAATTATGGGCACTAAGGCCCATCTAGTTGGAACACCACCTGAACTTGTCTGTGCTCATTGGCTTCGTCAATGCATCTACAACATTCTCTAGAGTATCAACTTTTTCCAAACTAACCTTTCCATCCTCCACCATAGCTCATACAAAGTGGTACTGTACATCTATATGTTTCGCCCTGGCATGGAAAGTAGGTTTCTTTTCCAGACACATTTCACTCTAACTGTCACAAAAAATAGTTATTTTCCCTGTATCAAAACCAATGTTAGAACACAAACGTTTTAGCCAAACTGCTTCTTTACAAGCATGTGTAGCTGCCATGTATTCAACCTCTGTAGTGGGAAAATCGACTACATCTTGCCGCTTACTCATCCAACTCACTGCACCACCATTCAACATGAAAGTATATCCACTGGTGGACCTCCTGCTCTCAATGTCCCCTGCCCAATCAGAATCCACATAGCCTAGAATACTGAGATTCCTCTGTGATTCAACCAAGTTCCTATGGTAACACAAAGAAAACTCTGAAGTGCCCTTCAAATACCTAAAAAATCTCTTTACAACATCCCAATGTGTCCTTCCAGGATTAGCCATAAACTGACTAAGAACTCCCACTGCTTGAGCAATGTCTGGCCTTGTACAGTCCATTGCATACATAAGACTGCCAACCACACTAGCATAGGGTACACTGGTCATGTCCTCCATCTCAGTAGGAGATTTTGGACAGTCTTCAATAGATAGCTTCGTTCCCTGCAAGATTGGAACAACTAGCTGCTTGCAATCATTCATGCAAAATATCTCTAGAACAGTCTTGATATACTTACTCTGATTGAGCCAAAGTTTTCTACTATTCCTGTCCCTGGTTATCTCCATCCCCAGAATATACCTTGTTGCACCAAGATCTTTCATTTCAAACTTAGCAGACAACTAAGACTTAAGATCAGAAATCATCAACTTACTATTGCCTTTGAACAACATATCATCAACATAGAGAGCAATAATAAGAACTTGATCACTTTTAGCTTTGTAATACACACAATGATCAAATTTTGATCTTACAAATCCCAAAGACAATACAAAAGTATCAAACTTCTTGTACCACATTCTAGGAGACTACTTTAACCCATATAGAGAATTTTTTAACTTGCAAACCAGTTTCTCTTTACCTTTCTCCACAAAGTGCTCAGGTTGGGACATATAAATTTCTTCTTCAAGATCACCATGAAGAAATGTTGTCTTCACATCCATCTGTTTGACCTCTAAGTCATACGCTGCTGCAAGTGACAAAATAAATCCGATAGATGTCAGCTTAGCTACAGGAGAAAAAAATTCCCCATAATCAATTCCCTCTACCTGGGAATAACCCTTCGCAACCAACCTCACCTTATAATTTTTCCACACTGCCATCCAGACCAATCTTCTTTTTAAATACCCATTTGCAGCCAACAACTTTTCTGCCTTTAGGCAAGGGCACCAAACTCCAAGTGTCAATATTTTCTAATGATGTCATTTCTTCATTCATGGCTTCCAACCAAGAGTCTGAATCAAACATTCTAAATGCCTCTTTCACAATCCTAGGCTCATCAGTGCTAGAAATTAAAGCATAGGCACAAGTAGAATCTATCAAAGAAAACCCATACCTATCAGGTTACTTTCTTTCATGAGTTGACCTCCTCACTTGCTGAGGCTAAGTTTGTTATTCTTCATCAAAACTCTCAGAACTACTTGAGCTCTCCTCAGTTTCAGGTACATTTTGAATTTTCAATTCCTCTTTATCTGGTGTCAGAGAAATCTCAACTACATCCTTATTATTTTCTGACTTTGTCTCTGACTACAAATCCAAGGTAGAAGGCTTCAGCTCACGAAATATTACACTTCTACTGTACAAAACCTTCTTCGTATCAAGATTCCAAAGCTTGTATCATTTTATGCCAGCACTATAACCAATAAAAATACATTTGACAGCCTTTTTCTCCAACTTAGATCTTTTCTCATACGACACATGAGCATATGCCTCAGCCAAAAACACAAATATGTCTTAAAGAGGGATTCTTACTAGACCACGCTTCTAAAGGTGTTTTCTCAACAAGAGAAAATTTTGGAGAACGATTTATCAAGTAACATGTTGTAGCAACTGCCTCAGCCCAGAACTTCTCCTCCAAGCCAGCACTACTCAGCATACTTCATGCTCTCTCCATCACTATCCTATTGAACCTTTCTACAACTCCATTTTGTTGTGGAGTATAAGGTGTAGTCTTATGTCTTTTAATCCCATGGTCTTTACAATACCTCTCAAAATCATCAGAACAAAATTCACCACCATTATCAGCCCTTAAACATTTTATTTTTCTTCCATTCTGATTTGCTACAAGGTTCTTAAATTCCTTAAACTGACTGAACACTTCTGATTTACTTTTCAAAAAATAAACAAATGTTCTTCTTGAATAATCATCAATGAACGATACATAGTACCTTGACTTAGACAAAGAAGGAACATTCACTGGACCAAAAACATTAGAGTGAATTAATCAAGCAAACAAGAAGATTTGTGAGGACTGGAATAAAATGAAACACGGTGTTGTTTTCCATATATACAATGTTCACAGAATTCAAATTCGAGGTTACAATCTTCGAGTCCCTCAACCAGGTTTTTATTCTTCAAGGTTTTTAAACCTTTCTCACAAATGTGACCTAGCCTATGATGCCAAAGGATAGTCTTTTCTACTGAAAGTTTAACTTCCATATATTTTACACAATTAGGAACATTTCCCTCTTTTCCTCCATGAGTAGCTTTCTATGACTTTACAGAGACACTGTTGCATTGAACAACATGTGCATCCAACTTGTACAAGGTACCAATACGAGCACCCCTTGCTAGCACCATTGAGCCTCTACTCATCTTGTAGCCATTTCCAGAGAACGTGACTTGTATTCCAATATCATTCAGCTTACTGACAAACAGTAGATTTTGAGCCAGACCTGGTATATGCATCACATCCTTGATTCCCTTCACTCTTCCATAGCCAACAATCTCCAAAGTTGAATCACTTTCCAAGTACACCTTTCCACCATCGTATTCTTCATACTTCATAAACCAGTCTCTATGAGATGTCATGTGGAAAGATGCTCCAGAATCAATTAGCCAGACATCATCTGATGCCTGTGTAGCCAAGGCTGCAATGAAGGTGTCTGCATCACTCTGAGAAGAATCATTGTTGGAAGAATACTTCTTTTTCTTCTCCTCCTCTTTACAATCCTTTCGGACATGAATAGGTTTCCCACAATTCCAACACTTCACCTTGGACTTCTTGCCAGGAGACTTTGATCTCCCCTCTGATTTCATTTGGACTTCTTGTCCTTCTTCTTTCCTTTCTCTTTCGACCTTCCTCTAACAACAAGGGCCTCCTTTACCATCTCAAAAGATTTACTTCTCATCTCTTCTGATAAAAAAGAAGCAACAACATCTTCCATCTTGAAATTGGATGTTGTACTCCCAATAGCCATCACCAAGTGATCCCATGAATCTGGCAAAGAACACAATATCAGCATACAACGATCCTCTTCATCAATCTTCACACCAACAGATGTTAACTGTGCAATCAGCATGTTGAATGCATTCAAATGATCAACAACAGACCCTCCTTCCTGCATTCTCAAAGTGTACAACTTTTTCCTCAAGAACAGTTTATTCACCAAGGATTTCCCCTGATAAATAGATGCTAGTCTCTTCCACAAGGAAGATGTAGTCTTCTCTTCATGCACATTGAGAAGAATGGAGTCTTCCAAATAGAGCCTTATCATCCCCTTAGACTTTCTATCTACAAGGTCCCAATCTTCTTGCTTCATTCCTGTAGGTTTCATTCCAGACACAACAATCCAAAGATCACGATCGACCAATAGATATTCCATCTTAAGTTTCCACAACTCAAAATTGTTGCCATTGAATTTCTCTATTTCAATCTTTCCTGATGTGCTAGCCATCTCAATCTGTAATTCAAATTTGACAAACTTCTACAAGACTCCCATTGAATAGAAATGACACAAAAAACCCAACGTACCCACAAGGATAACACAGCCGGCCAGGCTCTGATACCACTTGTAAGGAAAGATATATGTGGAAGCAACTCTCCTAACGTCAAAACTTCAAGGAAGAATGCATAGACACTTTTAAATTTTTACAATTACAATCCAATTAAGATGCACATGAAAGAGATAACAGAAACAGAGAATTAGACATACACGTATGAACACCAGATTTATGTGGGAAAACCATTATGGGAGAAAAACCCACCACACCAAGAGAAGTCACTTTGTATTACAGTAATAAAGATTACATATAGAGATCAGACTTATCTTTCTGATGTCAGTTTACAACAGCATTCACTATGATCAACCTCATACATAACTTTCACATTACAATGTTCTCTTAATCGAATTCATCCACTGATCATACAACCACAACATCAATCTGTCGAACCATTCATCATTTGCAACTTTAGAGTATATCCATGTTGCCCCTGTCTGTCGAGCTTTCTCTCAGTAATGACCGCAACAGTCCAACTGCTAGTGGTTCCCATTCAGCTTCTCTGATTGGTTGAATACAAGCCACATAGGATAGTCTTCACTCATCCAAAGACGTTCACCCTGTGTTGGATGTTGGTGAGACACTAACCATGTCTCCCCAATGCCACGAAGTCAGCATTTGATATTTCCAAGAGTCCATACTATCGACAAGATGTTACACCGAGTCGAGAGAGCTATCTCTAAGACTTCGCCATCGCTGAGAGATCATACCGAGCCTTTATGTTATACTGAAACGTTCAACAGTCGGCAAGACTTACCACTTTCACCAGGAGATCATACCAAGGTTCAAAAGTTACTCTGAAATGCTCATCTATCACCAAGACTTATCGCTATTGTTGAGACGTTACTCTGAAGTCTTAAGTCATACCGAGCACCAAACAACAATCGGCAAGAATTCTCTCCATCGCTAAGAGTTCTTAGCAAACCCTTAGTGTTACCCTGATGCCTCCAAATGAATACCTATTAGCGAGACATCTCCATATCGACAAGACTTCATACTGAAGCATATGAGTTACTCTGAAGACCACATGTGTAACACCCTGTTGGTGAGACATACAATCTCGATAAGACTTCATACCAAGATAAGCCTTTCGGCCAAGGGTCTCCCCAACATTGCTTGTCATCTAGAGTCTCCCCGATATATGATAGGAATGGCCTACCGGCCAGATATCTCCACTTGGCATAGGGTTACAATGATTGCCACAAGTCACAGTGACATGTCCACTCAGCAAGACAGAAAAAAAGTCTCAATGACCAGAACTGTTCAACAAGGTTTCAACTACTAGTCGGCCAGACACAAAGCATGTCACACCGACTTGTCTCTCTTAGAGGTTTCAACCTATGGGATTGAGGCATATATTTTCAAAAAAATCTACATGTCAAGGTCAGTACGCATAATAACTGCACATTTATAACCACTCTAAGAAACATTCATTAATCACATGCAAAATCAATATAGATAACCCACATATTATGCCAAATATCATTAAAGCTTGCAGAGATAGGATAATATCAAATTTCAATGGTTTGAGGGAAACATTATGCCAATACCAACACTTAAGCATTAAATTCCATGACATATATAAGAAAATAGACTATAGATTCTACCGAAAACTAGACCAAAAACTAAGCTCATCAAGCTTGAAAAGAATATTGATTATCTCAGAGATGAACTTGCTACTGCAAATGAATTCAAGGAGAAGTTCAAGATTAGCTCAGGCAAGCTTTATTAATTGATTAAAAGTCAGAGGACTGAAGGTGAAAAGTGAGGTCTTGGTTATGAGGAAGGAGAATGTTCCAGATCTAGACAAAGGAGATTTAGGCAAGGAAATCAAATGAACAAAGCTGGAAGGTATCCGACAAGACAACCTAATGCTCAAAGATTCAATGGTTACTATTTTACTTGTAATAAATTTGGTCATATGGCTTCTCAATGTAGAAGCAGAATGAATCCAAGTGGTCCATCATTCTCAAGTTAGTGCTTTAATTGCAATAGGTTTGGTCATAAGTCAAATGAATGCAAAAATGAGATGAACAACTTTTATAGAGATGTCAGATGTTATACATCCAATATATTCGTCCATATTGCTAACCATTGCAGATCAAGGGAAAATCAATGGAACAACTGGTCTAGACAAAGAAATGTTGTGTGCTACAATTGCAACAAATCTGGTCATATTACTAGATTTTTCAGAAGAGGTCCGATAAATCAAAGAAAAATGCAGAAGGATGAAAAGGGAAAAGGTAAAGTCACTACTAATGAGATTATGAAGAAAATGAAGAAGAAATGGGTAAAGAAGAGTCCCTTTGTTGCATGAAATGAGCCAACACCAAAACCTTCTTCTGGTAATTCCTCCAAGAATTATTTTTGGGCTTTTGGACTAGGGGTAGCTGTCAAGAAAATATTTTAACCCCCTGTTAGTAATTGACACCAGGATGTGGATGAGTACAGTGATTGCATATATGTTCTACAAATGTTGTTGAATCAATTGGAGAAAGTATTATGCAGTGTTGAAGGTCTGCAAAAGAGTTATCTTTTACAGTGCATGGAAATAGGGTATCCGGATGAGTTAGGGTAAAAACATTTATTGCGACAAAAAGGTTAGGTGTGTGAATGATAAAATGTCATTTCTATCTTTCATTTGTCACTTTGCATTTTGAGGAGAAGAATTTTGAAGAGCTCTAAAGCGAACTTTGACGAATTGTGGTGAGATTCAAGTGTGAAGGAGATTCAGTGATCAAACCCTAATCCAACAAAAAGGTATTTATCGGGAAAAATCACAAATTTGTGAATTTGTGAAAATGGCTACTTCATTGGTAGTTGATGTTAAGGATAGACCCCATCTAAAATTCAAGTGGCATCCTTTCAAATCTATTGAGACTGAGCCCTTAGGTGCATTTTACTCTATTTCGTACGACATCTTGCATATTAAAAACATTAGAGCATACATTCATGCAAATATTGAGGAGTTAGGGAGCTTGCAATTGCTGAATTTGTATTCCAATCATATAGTTGGAGAAGATTTCATGGTAAATCCCAAATTCAAAACCCTAGAAGAGAAGAAATTCATGTAGATTGTGAAATTCCATGTGTTTGATGAAAGCAAATGGGTTCGGTATATTTTGTGTCGAGTTCATGCTGAATTTATGTGGTTGAGTCATCCTTTTAAGATTACAAAAGAAGCCATAAGCGTTGTTACAGGTTTAAATTCCTCTATTGGGTTGTCGATCTTGATGTCCATGAAAAATCAAATAGTTACTGATGCAACTGGTTTTGTGTATGATAAAAGAGCTATGAAAATTGATGATATTATTGATGTGGATGTGAAATTTTCCTTGATGGTCATTGGTTACAAGATTTATCACTCCAGTTGGGATAATTCAGTATCCGATATAGCTATCTATGTAGCATATCAGATGGTGAAGGAGAATGCAGATTATAACCTGTGTGAATTACTCAGGAGTCAGCTGATGGAGAATCTTGGTAAGATCAAGAAAGATAAGAAGAATTCCTTTAAGTATGGTAATATGTTACTGTGTTTGTTCTTTTACTTCATGAATGAAGTTTCGAGAGTTGGGAAAGTGCATTGGCAAGGTGGTAAGCCTGTAGTTGTTGAGATTAGAGATATTTTTTATGGAGTTGGAGATAGTAAAGTCAGGAAAACTACAATCTGGGGATATTTCAAGAACTTTTAGAATGAAATGCAAGCAAGAGAAAGAATTCCTACTTCTATTGTGGAGAAGTACAAGGACACAATTTGTTTTATGGTAGACATTGATCAATGCTTGATGAAAGTTGCATATCCTAGAACAGTCTAGATTATGCCAATGGGCTATGAAGTTGAGGAGAACATCTTGGAATTATATGCACAACATTTGTTGAGTAAGCCTCAGGATCCGACTAAAGAGAGGTTTGGAACTTATACAGAAAAGGATATGCAAGTGCATGAGGAGTTGAAGAAACCTATGATAGTCTAGAGAGTAAGTAAATAAGTGGAAGTCTTTGAAGAGAGCATGGGTATATTTGCAAAATTTGTGAGAGAAACCAGAAGGAAGAGAGAATAAGTTGAAGCAGAAAAAGAGCCAGTTAGAACTGAATCTGCTAGTCTGGCAGCATCCTCTGCCTGAACTAGATCAGCAAGGAGCTCTGTACCCCTATCTAGTCCAACAAAGAAGTCAACCCCTATGAAAGCTTAAGCCAAGGTATCTGGTAAGAAGAAGAAGGATAAGATTACAAGAGTCTATGCAGCTATCTTAGAAAATGAAGAGACTGAATCTGATGAAGAAGTGAGAGAAATAAAGTATATGGGCACTCAGGAAATAAAATTCACTAAGGAAAATCCCTCTGGTGAAGAAGAGAATGCAAAGAAGAAGGTGAAAATTGATAAACCAGGTATGTCTATGAAGGAAGTTGAGAGTGGTATAATCAAGGATGGTAATCTTAAGCCACTATGCGAATGGTATGATACCTTTGATAGTGTTAGTCAAAGAGTTCTTGAGGAGGCTACAATAAAGTATTTGAACAATTTCAATATGACTCTTATTGAAATCATGTCTTAACTACCTAAAGAACTGTATGAAATTTTGGAAATGAGGAGTAAGTGCAAGAACTAAAGAAGAGAAAATGAGAGAGCGTATTCTTGCAGACTTATGTCCGATGATGTATATTAAGGAAATGAAGACAATCCTAAATAAAGCTAAGAAGGAATTCAAGAGAAAGACAAGGTTGAACAAGCTTATGATTGGTAGGACTGAAGAGGTAGCAAAAGAAATTGAAAGAATTCTTAAGGAAATTTTGTTAAAGAACATAATCAATGTTGTCTTTGAAGAAGTGCATATTTCATCTGGTCGAGTGGATGAACAGGTAAATGAAGATACAGTTGAGGACACTCAAATTCCTCCTGATGTGCATGATATAGAAGTACCTATGGAGATTAAAGCTCCTAAAGTTGTGTCGATTGAAGAAAAGGAGATCTCAAGTGAAGAAGCTAAGGTTCCTAAAGGCATGCATGAATCAATAGCTGAGATGGTTCAAATAAAGGAAGTTCCAGTGGAAGCAAGAGACACTACAGAGGAAGTGAATAAATTTCTAGTAGAGAAACAAGAAGAGTTTGACCTTGAATTGGGTGAAAATCCTATTCATTTGTCTACTTTGTCTCCGGTTCAAAAATTGAAAGTTGCATCGTTTGCCCAAGCAAAGGCTAGAGAAGAATTGATGAAGTCTCACATTGAGGAAAATGAACTTTTGAGTCTTGCATTTGGTGTTCTGGAGAGAATCATGCCTACTCATGTCAAGGATCCATTTGGTTATGCCTCTGGTGAACTGAAGAAGCTTATTAATTTTGTAAGTACTCATTTTGAGTCCCTTGAGAAGTTAGCCATGGTTAAGGAATTTGATGCTAAAAGGTTCATTAGGTTGAAAGGAATGATAGATAATGATAAATATCTATTAGCTTCATGTGTGAAGAATATTCAAAGTGCTCTATCTGAAGGTTGTAAAGATCTATAAGTCATGTTTTTCTTTGTCTAAATTTACTGAGGACAATGAGAAGAAGGTTAAGGATCATGAGAAATAGTTAGCTACTATTTTTGATGTCTTTGATCCTTTAACTATTTTTGTTGGAAAGAAAGAAGGTCAGGTTATATCCTTGGCAAGATAAATATATTGAAGCGGGATAATGATAGAATTGTGGAAAGATCATGTGAGCTTAAAGGCCTAATTGGTCCAAAGATGGAAATAATGTTGAATGCTTTGAAAGAAGCTAAAGATGCTATGGCGATCAGTGATCTAGTGAACCTTAAATCAGTAGAGATGCAATCTTATCTATTATGTGGTCACATGGATATCTTGGAAAGTCTCAAGAAGGGTTGGGACACAAGTTTGAACCTGTTGAAGACAAATTTTGCATATATTTTCAAGTTTGTGTAAGTTGTAAAAGCATGTTTCTACAGTTTGGAGTTTTGTTTGATTTTTTTTGGGTATGCAGTTTCCCCATCTTTTCCATTGATGTCAAAGGGGGAGAATATTACAGTGAAAAATGTATATTCATCTCAGGGGGAGTTGTAGTTTTGAGCTGTGATTGAAGATCTTTTTGAAGTTTTGAAGTTGGCAATGTAATTCATGTTGGTACTGATCTGACACTTAGTCATTTTTCACTAAGTGTTGCCATCAATGCCAAATGGGGAGATTGTTGGAAAGAGACACTGCAAATGTTTTTTGGTGTTGTCATTGATTGCAACCCTAGTCTGTGATTGGATCCACATGTCATCATTTGATCATACCGGCAGATAGATCAAAGACAATCAAGCTAGATCAGAGCATCCAACAGTTTTGTGTTCATCGATTCACATGAAATTTTCTACTTTCATTTTGAGTTGTGGATCTCAAGGAAGATTGTTTGATGTATGATTTGTGTTATCTATGAATCTTAGTGCCTCGTATTGATTTGTGTGCTAGTTAGAAGATCCAATTGGTTAATTTTATGTTCATCAGTGCATGAAGGCCGACTAAGTTGATATAGCATGTTGCAAATATTTGAGGAGTAATTATTTAAGTGTTTTGTGTTCAATCATTTTTATTTTGGTCCTAACTATGTTGTGGCTGACTTATGTGGATGCACATTGAACATTATTCATGTTCTATTGAAGCTAACATGTTACGATTAAATCTTTAGTCGTGGATATATATAAGTAATCGACTATATCATTTTGATATATGTATGAAGTGTGTTAGTGTGTGTTGCAAATATCATAAGGGTTATAGAGTGATTATGCACAGTTTCACTTGTGCATTGAGGATTTGTGAAGCAAATTAGAGCATAATAGAGTAGAAGAGTAGGATCAGTCAGAAGGTCAAGAGATCGATTGATGAGCCTAACTAGAACTGTAATCAAGAATTTGTAGATGCTACTTTCTCAATTCAATATTTTGGATGTTATCCAAATCTTTTGTAAGGAAGTGAGCCTTTCTATTTTTGAGCAGTGAGCTCTAGGAAGTGTGCCTCAATGCAAGTGCATTCCCATTTTGTAAACATATTTTTGAGTATACTCAGATCATATTGTGGATTGTCCATCCACCATGGTTTTTCCCCTAATAAGGTTTCCACGTAAAAATCCTTGTGTTATGGTGTTGTGGTTGCTTGCTTTATGTTCATGCATATTTCTTTTGGTTGAATGTTATAAGTGCTTTGAAGATCATATTAATAAAGTTAAAAATTGCAGAACACTGATTCACCCCCCCTCTCAGTGTTCATTGTTTCCAACAAATTCAAGGATGAGGACGATGAGTTTCTAAGAATAGTTGTACTCTATCACATTTTCTATATGCCAAATATTAGGACACACCTAGGGATGTTGATTGTGCTTGTAGAGAAATGGTGTTTTGAGACTTCATCATTCCAAATTCCAATGGGTAAGGCAACTCTTACCCTTGAGGATGTGTGGTGTATCTTACAAGTGCCCATCCATAAAGTGAGGGTGATTTATTTACAATGTCGACCTCAACTTGGATGCCATGTTTCAAGTACTTGGAGTTACACAGCTGGAGGTGGAGAGCAGTTGGATAGACCTAAGGAGATATTGAGGATGAGTTAGTGACTTGAATTAAGTGATTGTAGGAATCATCATGGAAGTCTTGTTCCTAACAGACGCAACAGAGGATTCAACATAGGTTGGGGTATGGTACTAGAATGCATCATGGAGGATGTACACACTTATGCTTGGGGACCATGCATTTTGGCTATGTTATACCACGACATGCATCAAGTGGTATATATGAGGGGTGAAAGCTTATCGTTTGGAGTGACATTGATTTAAATTTGGGCTTGGGAGCACATCACCATGTTTCAACCAATTATTGCTATGAGGGACATTGATGAGGAGGACATAGTGGTGTACAAATATGCAAGCACGACCACACTCCACCACACAGATGCAGTAGATTAGCTTACTGGAGGAGGTTCATTGATGATATGATAGTACTTAGGTGGATACCTTGGCTACACAACCAACCATGGGATGACAATCAAGATTATCTCTTCTATGCATGACAAACACAATGACTCATGGGCTACTAGATCCATATCATTGAGAGGTATCTCCATGATTGTGTGGCCAGACAATTTGGGGACCAATAGGATGTCTTGCAACCTGGTTATAGGGGTGTGTATGCGTAGAAATTTAGAGAGATAGTGGTTTGAGGACCTTAAATAGTTCCTCAGGTAGCCATTGATGACTTTATACAACTTGCTCCTTTACCATGGGCTTACACAAGAGGACATTATGATCTTGGTATGACTCCAACCTACGATTCATGGTTTGCAACATCACCCCATTAGATTGATAGACCCTATAGGAGTCGATGGAGGAGGTCATGGCTGAGGTAGGGGAGAGGAAAAGGACAGGTTCAATAGATTGGATAGGTTCCAGGCCAGGTTCTAGGTCAGGTGGGCCAGGTCCCAGGGCAGGTTCCAAGTCATGTGCCACAACAGCTACCATAGGGTCCACCACCACATGTACATATTCCATAGGTGGCAGTAGCTCTAGGAGGTCCAAATCCTCAGGCTTTACTTCAAAAAAGGATAGTGGAGAGAGATATAGCTATTCAAGAGAGGGACGCCACTCACTAGGAGTGAGGTAGGTACAAAAAAGAGTGTGACAAGAGCAACAACAACTATAGCTAGAGTTGGAAAAGGAGACCGCTTTTTGATAGTAGTTAGAGGTGAAAACATAAGCACAAGCTCAGGGACATGGCACCATGGTCACAAAGACATTGTAAGGACATGCCATGGCAGAGGCCTCATATTATAGGACCTTGTACCACCATGTAGATCCTCAATACTAGTGACAACCATATTTTTCACACAAGAGTGGTCTCACTTTGAGTGGATTAACATTTGGGCCTTCTATAGGCCAATCAAATAGAGGGGGTCCACCACTGTGAGAGGACACGGGGAGCAGAGGATAGCTCCCATGTATAGACATTTTTTTATATAGCCTAATTATATGATTTATATTCATTCATTGGATCATTTTTTATAGCCTCGTGTATATTTGATGTATATCGCACACTGTTTGATATGTATCATGACATTCATTTTTTTGATATATATATATATGAGATGATCAGATGTGGTTTTTATACTTATGGTGTCTCATTTCATGTTCTTATATGGTGTATTTATCGATGTATTATGATTATGTGTGGATGCAAATGTTATGAGATGCTTATATGATTTATGATGATGAGATGACATAGATGTTTATATTTATGATATGTTGAGATGCAGTGATATGGATTCATGTATGCAAGATGCATGCAAATGCAATGAATATGTATGATCTCCTTTTTTATATCTTTTCTCATATGATATGTGATGATTATGTTGATGGCTTGTGGATGCAGGATGGATGCATTTATGTTATTTTTTATGACTATCATGATACCAGGTTGGAAACGTTAGTGTGGATAGAAGATAGAAGAATGAAATTGATATTAAGTAGTATTTATTTTTGTGATTGATTCAGAAGTCCAATAAATCTGTGATTATTCAAGAATTTATTGGATATGTGCTGAGATAAGATAGATGATACCGCTTTGCTTCTCGAATTAGGATAAATTTAGCATAGAATTCCTTATTTTTGATATAGAAAAGAAACACAATGCACCAAGGTATTGAAAACTAGGATGGCGTTGTATCTAATACATGGACTTTGACTCTACAAACAAATAGGAGTATCCTTGTTCATACCTGGCATACAAAAACCTTGTTTGATCATGTAAGAGAATAAAGCCATCAAAGTAAAGAGACTAACACACACAAGGTATGAAGAACCTAATGTGTCCCAACCATTGTTTTACTTGAGACTATCCTCGTACACATAAGGCAAGTATTCACCAAGATTGTATTACAAGAACATCCAACAAGCATAGCAAATGGAAGCAATGATCAATGCCCCATTCCTTTCTCTCTAAATTGTTTTGGTAGACATCATCAAGAGATCATTGGAATGGACCAATAAGATAAATCACAAGAAAAGATCAAAATGAATAAATAGTCAATATTATTCATATCTCTTGCCAAAAATACATGATTAAGGTGATTTTCGATGATGATGTCCATTGTAGGAAAGATGTATCTGTAGGACTTGTTATCAGATTTTTGACTATTTTTTAATTTTTTATAGGTTGTTGATACAAATATGTAACTAGCATGTTTGGCCATGATCAATACTTAAGACTTTTGCATTTAAAGTTTGTGTTTCCCTGATTGTTGTACTTGTTTTGTTTGTGTTGCCAAAGGTTGAGGGTGATGTGGTCAATTTATTAGGGATGAAATTTTATTGCAAGTGAAAGTGAAATGGGATGGATGATTTTTCTTTCCAATATTTCAATGTTTTTGAGGTTTTTGACATGTTTTGAGGCTGTTTTGAATTTTTTGAGTTATTGAAAATGTTTAAGTTTTCAAGGTTATTTGAGGTTGTTTAGGATTTTCAAAGATATTTGAGGCTATTTAGGATTATTTGAAGTTTTATAAATGTTTTGATTTCCCAAAGGGTAGACCAATCCTAAGGGGAAACTGACCTAATGCCTCGGGGGCTCATCGATGATGGTATTTCCTACGTATGCACGAAGACAACATAGTTCAATTGAACTTGACCAGTGACAATTTATTGATGAGATATGAACCTTGATGGATTGTTAGTTTATTATGACAGACTCCTAAAGCACTAACCTAAGCCTCAGGGGCACATCGATGATGGCCTTGCCTACATACATGTGTAGAGGCAATACAGTTCGACAAGTGTTTTTTATTTTTGATGTTTTGACCTTTTTATGGTTTTGATTTGATTTGGATGTTTTTGGAATTCAAGATGATATGGATGTTTTTGAATTTTGACAATGTTATGGATGTTTTTGGATTTTGAACCTTTACAAATATTTTGATGTTTATGGATTTTTTGAACCTTTACAAATATTTTGATGTTTTTGGATTTTTTGAACCTTTACAAATGTTTTGATGTTTTTGGATTTTTTGAAACTTTACAAAAAAATTGAAGGTTTTGAGATTTTGAAAATATTTTGAATGTTTTTAGGATTTTTGAGCTTTACAAATGTTTCTTGAGATATTGAAGATATTTCAAATATTTTTGCAATTTTGAACTTTATAAATGTTTCAATGTTTTTGGAATTTTTTGAACTTTACAAATGTTTTAATGTTTTTGAGATTTTTGAACTTTACAAAAAATTTAATGTTTTTAAGATTTTGAACATGGGAAATAATCAAGTCAATTATGCTTGGAATCAACTAAGAAATAAAGCAATTAACCTAATTAAGCCACATTCCCAATGAAATTCTTACGAGTCCTAATTAAGAAGCCATTAACATGAAATAATATTGCAAATTAAATGAAACAACCTAATTAAGAAATAAAACCTCATACCATTGGGGGATTAGTGTTGAATTAATGTGGAATGCTCAATCCTTTCTTAATCCATGACGAATTTACAAAGCTTTGATGTTCTTAAATGGTGAAATTTATGGGAAATGGGATAATTGATTCACAAATGGATAAATGATCTCAAAAGGTAAGTGTAAAATTGGCTATAGTCTAATTGCTCAATGTTTGTGAATAAAATTATCATAGAAATGAAGACTATTATAGGCTTTTTGGATGAATGAATGGATATAGTCAAATTGGCTAATCAATGGATATACTTCAAAGATAGAAGGTGGCATGGATTAAGGATCAAATCCATGGATGAGATTGAATATTGACATGGATAAATGATTCTAATCAAGGTCTCAAATTGATTGAGATAACTGCAATCCCATGATTTTAGGGACATGGAGAAGATATTTCCATTTGGAGGGAGATGTTTGAATTCGAATTGGAGGAATATTCCATGAGAATATTCTTTCAATGATTAGAGGAATTGGAAGATATTAGTCAATTAAATAATTAAGAAACTTTTTAATTGTGCAAGTGGAGATAATTTAGGGATTTAATTAAACAAATAGAAAATCATTTAACCAAAGTGATACTTAGGGAATTCAATTAAATAATTTTCATTATTTAATCAAATGAGAGGACTTAGGTCTTAAGACTAATTTTTAATTGAGCTCTGCTTGCAAACTCAAGACTTGCGAATTTGGATACATGTGAATCAAAAACTGTAGCTTGCGTGAACAAGAACATATCTTTTATGTAGAATCCAAAGCGAAAAAATATAAATAAGATATCAATTACAATTGAACCTTCTTTAAATGAAAATATTAATGCATGAATGCAACCTCACCAACCGCGAAAGAGAAGATTTTGAGTTTTCAACACAAATCTACATAAAAGGAATCCAGGAAGTTTAGAAGGCATGTAGCTGAGGAAAAGACCTAAAGAAGCAAACAAAAAAATTAGGCACCTGGGGAAGACAGAGCCAAGAAGGAGGTTAAAAGATATGGATGAAGGAAAATACAAAATTGATTTTAGAAAACCACATTTTGTTACTTGGCCCAACCACATCGAAATAGACAAGAGGAAGGTGTAAACTATAAACTCAAGGAAAGAAAACACAGATATACCCATAATTCAAAGAGGAGCCTAGGATAGAAGGCAATCATAACCCCACAAGAAGGGGGCCCAAAGCTGAAATAAAGTTGGGCAAGCACCTAAGGCCGCCGCAAAAAAGGATAACAATAGTGTGGAAAAAGAAAAAGAAAAGGTTCCTATGGAAATTGATGTCCAAGAGGAAACAAAGGAGGACATAGAATTCTAGAAAATCTAGCCATAATATGCAAAATCCTAGGGTCACGGGAAGAAAAGAAATTGAAGAATGGGTGCGCTCAAATATAAAATAAAACCACAAAATCAAATTCATCCCCAATGGTTTTTTTATAGTGATTTTCATCTCCATAGAAAATAGGGATATGGATTTGAATCAAAGCAATTGGGAAATAGGAGGACACACAATATATACTCAAAAATGGATGGAAAATTTCAATCCCCACACATGGTCCTCACTTTAAGAAGAAAAATGGATTAGACTATGTAATCTCCCCCTTGAATTCTGGTCGGAAGAATGTTTGGGAAAGATTGGAAGATCCCTAGGGGATTTAATTGAAATAGATACTCCTCTACTAAAGGAAATTCATACATCTATGCCAGAATTAAGGTGGCAATAATAAACGGGATCCCTGAGGAAATCAATCTTAAATCCTCAGTAGGATTTTGAAAGTTGGGTATTGAGATTGAGGAACAAAAGAATCTAAAAGACCCTAAAAGACCCAATGAAAATAACAAGAAAGCACAAGGGGCAAACAAAAGTATAAAACAGGTGTGGAGGAAGAAGAGTGACAACAAATCAATAAAGGTTTCTAGTTCTCCGAGCCCTAAATAAGTTCCAGGAACAAACCAAATAAATATTATAGGGAAGAAGGAACAGATGGACCAAATGCCACACTATGAATCACCAACAACCTTTTATCCTGACCACGAAAAGAAGATTGAAGAGTTGAGTGTAGGGGAATCCAAACAAGTAGAGAAAGCTAATGCCCTAACACTAAGATCAGAGTTGAACACAAAAGCAGAAGTTGACCCAGGTAGGCACCCTGAAGAAGAACTTGAATATTTCCCATTAGACAGTGAAGAAGAAGATTTCAATGAACTGGATATAATAGAAAATAGAATCATAACACAAATAGTGGCTCGTATTTAGGATCTACCCTAGAAAAATGAAAATAAAAATTTGAGAAAATCAAGAAGGAAAATTAGGGAGGAATTAGCACATGAGAAAGGGCTGAAGAGTATTAAGAATTTCATTTTATACATTAAGGGGGAAGAACACTCCCATCAGGAAGAAATATGAAGATCACAAGATGGAATGTAAGTGTCTTGAATGCCCCTAATAAAAGGTGCCTGATTAAGCACCAAATAGGTAAAGCAGATATTGTTGTACTTCTCCTACAAGAAACCAAGATAGAGGAGAAAAAAAAAAAGAAAATCCTAAATATTTGGGGGTGGGAGGAGGGATACTCCAAAGCCTTCAGAACCATTGGTGGTCTAGGCATGCTATGGAAAAGTAACACAGTAGATCTTTGCATACTGGAAAAGCACCCAAACTGGATAGTATGCAGTATTAAGAGTGCAAAAAGTAGCAAGGAATTCTATCTATTCAATGTCTATGGCCCCATCAAGAGTAGGGAAAAGGAGAAGCTCTAGAATATATTAGGCCAACAGATTACCACATTGAACATACAAAGAGTAATCATAGGAGGTGATTTTAATACAGTTTTGAGATTAGAAGAGAAATAGGGTGGTAGTAGACTAATATCTCTCCCAATGGAAGTATTTGGTATATTTCTCTATCAGCACAATCTCATGGATGCCCCCATCAAAAATGGAATTTACACCTGGTCAAATAGGCGTAATGGCGACTATTGCATAAAAGAAAAATTAGATAGATTCTTGTACTCCTAGGAATGGTTGGTTGAGAATTAGTCTTTATAGGTAGAAATTCTCCCGCTGGTCAGATCATACCATTACCCAATAAAATTTCCCCTACTAGAGGAGAATAACAATTCAAGATCCTACTTCAAAATGGAAAAAATGTGGTTTAGAAGGGAAGATCTTGTTGAAACAATTGAAAAATGGTGGAAGGAAACACCCAAGTTAAGTGGCACTAAAAGCTTTGTTTTTATGAGCAAACTTAAATATATTAAGCAAAAATTACAAATCTAGAATAAGACAATATTCAAGAATATCTTATGTGAGAAAGAGAGGTTGGAGGAAGAACTGACAACACTAAATGATAAAGTTATCAAAGAAGGTATGTATCAAGAAGATTTTCTCAAAGAGAAGGCACTAATGAAAGAATATGAGGAGATATTAGCAAGGGAAGAGGAGTATTGGCACACTAAATCAAGGGAAGTTTGGCTAACAGAAGGTGATGGAAACACTAAATTCTTTCACAACACATCCAAAATTAAGAAAGGCCAAAAAAAGATATCAAGTATTCATTCTATAGAAGGCAGTATAATTCAAGGACAAAGAGGCATTGAGGAAGAGGCAGTGAGTTTTTACAAAAAGGTCCTATCCCTAGAAGGAGATTAGGAAATCCTAGATGATAGAAAAATCCTAGCCAATATACCTAAAGTGGTAACAAAAGAAGACAATCAACGGATAACAAGACCCTTCTCCAAAGAAGAACTAAAGGAGGAAACTTTTTAGCTTCATTCTGACAAAGCTCTAGGCTTGGATGGGTATCCAACCTTCTTTTATCAAAAGTGTTGGAATATCCTTGAAAATAATATTTTGGAATTAGCAGAAGATTTTAGAAAAAGCAAGAAATTTGTGAAGGACGTGAATAACACTATAGTAGTACTCATACCTAAGAAAGAAACACGTGAGAGCTTTGGGGATTACTACCCCATTTCACTATGCAATAACATATACAAAATTCTATCCAAAGCCTTGGTGAATAGGCTAAATCAGGTGTTGGGCAAGATCATCTCACCAAACCAAAGTGGCTTTACAACAAGGAGAGATAATTTAGATAGCATCATTCTTTCCAATGAGGCTATTCATATGATAAAAAAAGAGAAGAGACAAAGTATGCTGATAAAACTAGACATCAATAAAGAATATGATAAGGTTAAGTGGTGGCTGCTAATCAAAATCATGGAGAAGTTTGGTTTTGATCAAAACTAGTTAAAAACAATTTTTCAGTGCATCTCCTCAACAAGATATTCAATATTGGTTAACAATTCCCCATGTGGATTCTTCCAAAGCTCCAATGGAATAAGGCAAGGAGATCCAATCTCACCCTTCATATTTGTTATCATAGCAGAAGCTTTGGGTAGGCTTGTTACCTCCAAGCTAGAATAAAGCCTATGGAAAGGATTACAAGTGGCACAAGGGATAGAAGCTCTAACTCACCAATAGTTTGTAGATGATACTTTATTATATGGTGAGGCTACCATTAGAGAAGCAATAACTATCAGAGATTGCTTGCAATAATATAGTGAGATCACAAGACAACAATTAAATATGCAAAAATCTAAGGTATACTTTTTTAATACAAAGAAGAATTGCTAGAGTCCTAGGGTACTCAACTAATGTGTTACCCTGTAAGTATTTGGGAGTGTCACTATTTAAGGGTAAAAGTCAAAATAGACTTTGAGAACCAACCAGGGACCAATGCTCTAACAAGGCCCTAAGTTGGAGAGGTAAATGGCTCACACTAGTAGGTAGAATAACAATGATTAAGGCAGTACTTTCAACAATACCTATTCATCTGATGTCAAGTATACAACTAGCATCAAAAGCCTCAGCAAGATTAGAGAGCATACTCAAACACTTCTTGTGGGAAGGTTCAAATGAACAACATAAAATCTCGCTAATTTGATGGGAAAAAGTGTGCAAACCCCAAGAGGAGGGTGGAGATGGCATAAGAAACTTGAAACTGCAAAACAATGCCTTAGGGGTTAAGCTACTATAGAAAATGTATCATAATCCATCACTCCTATGGTGTAGAATAATGCAAAAATAGTATTTGGACAACCCTGAACCAAAAAGGATATGCACTATTGAAAATATGAGGAATGGCTCTAACATTTGCAAGTTCATGCAAAACTCAAGACATGTCATCACAAACACACAACATGGCAAGTTAATAATGGTGAAAGAGAATATTTTTGGAAGGATTCATGAGGAGGCTACAAACCTTTGAAGGAATATCTGAAGTTGGCTCCCCACATCCCAACTATAGAAAATGGGCATAATAGAAGTGTGAAAGACTATATCAATTGGGATGCAAAGGAGGGTAGTCAATGGTAGATCCCTACTGACATCCCTCTAGAGGAGGAAGCAAAAAATAAGTTAGAGGAAATATTGAAGGAAAAGAAAGTTAACTTGAACAAACAAGCGAACAAGATAATATGGTGTGGGGCTAAATCTAGCAACTACACGACCTGAATGGGTTACTAGATTCAAATTAGGCAAGAGAAAGGGGAATGGCCTAGAAAAATTTGTTAGGGGAAAGGAGTCCTCCCTAAGGCTGGGGCCTTCACTTGGAAAACACTTCATGGCAGAATACTAATAGGAGAAAGATTGAAAGCAGTAGGATTTGAAGGCCCAAGTAGATGTGTGATGTGCCTCAAGGAAGAAGAAGACTTAGATCATCTTCTCTTGAACTACCCCTTTTCATAATACTATTGGGTTTGGTTATAGAAGAGGCTAGGGTGGATTTCCCCAAGGAAAAACAAATTAAAGGAATAATTCACTAGTTGACCCATTATGAAAAAGGAATCTCTATGGGGAAAATTTTGGAAAACTACCCCCTCCATCCTAATTTGGAACATTTGGAAGGAGAACAACCAAAGAATTTTTCAAGACAAAGCAAGAAAAGAAGAGGAAGTCACACAAATTATTGAAAGGAACATAATAGAGTGGCTAAATGCATGCATTAAGCTACAAAGCAGTACAAAATTTAAATGTTGGAATGAAAGCCTTATGAAGAGTTGGAAGGATTTGAAAATCCCACCATCATGTCATCAGAACCTGAAGAAAAAAGAAAAAAGGGATAAAATCAAATGGCACCCTCCCACATTAGGCAGTTTCAAAGTAAACACTGATGGGGTGTCTTGGGGAAACCCAGGCCAGGAAGGAGCAGGATGCATTATCTGAGATAAGAAGGGAGTAATAATGGGAGCTAGATCAGTGAAACTTCTCCCATCAACAAATAATGCAATTGAAATAGAAGGAATCCTTCAAGCTTACTACTGTATAAGGAGAAAGGACTGAATTCCATTGAGTTAGAATGTGATTCAATAGTATGTGTTAGTGCCATCACTAAATGCTAGATAGGTGTATGGAAAATACAACCTAAATTTAACAAGATCAAAGAAATTTGGGAAGAACTACAGTTAGTCTCAATCAACCATGTATATCGGGAGGAAAATAGAGTTGTAGATATTCTCGCAAACCATGGTATAATTCAAATAGATCCAAGCCTATCTACAACTAGACTAGAAGCATGGCAGGGCTTAGAAACAATAATTCAAGAGGAGAAGCCCGAAGAAGGGGAGAGAACCCACCAAGGGGGTTAAAGGATGGCAATCTAGTCAAGCAAGAGGTAAGTTCTCATATCCACATGGTGCTAGTAACAAAGGAAAGGTACGACATAATTCTAAAGCCTAAACTGAACTATTTTTTAGGAAGGAAAATGCAAAACACACTAACATTGCACTACACATAGCACTTTAAAGTTGTTTTTAAAAGAGTTTTTAGTAGCTAAAAAAAACATTTAGGTCTGACAAGGTACAACTATAATAAGTACATGATATTGGAAACAACAAGTTGATAATAGCATTCCTTGTAAAAATTTAATAGTGCATGTGTCACTTGAAACTATTCTGAATAGAATCATAAGAAACATATATAATGAACCAGTGCATTAAATAATTTTAGGAAAATTTTATTAATTCAAAAAATGTTTCTAGCCCAAGTAGTAATATTTACAATTTTTCAAAGGGGAAGCCTTTGCATGCCACGTAATCTTGGACCATACAATCTATGACTTTCTTGGTATACCAATAGCCTTTAAAAATGAATATATATCCCATATGGTAATTGAATCAATTTAAGCTTTAAATCTAAACTTAAACCAAGGTTTTATAAAAACTAAACAATTTACAAAAGCCTAGATACAAAGAAAAGATGAAGGGAACTAAACCCCTAGGGCTCACAAGCAATAAAATTCAAAATCCACTTAGTATCTCGAATGGGGAAAAGCTGGTACAAATGTTTAAGAAAATTATATGCCTATTTTGATCTTTGGCGATGGACCCAATACTCCTTTCCAAAGACATTAGATATGAAGGGAAGTAGCTCAACCGACTTAAAACCTAAAAGTGGCAAATCCTGGAGGTGAGGAACTCCCTTACCTAACTGAGCAACATCCAAAACTAGGTCTAGACCTTGAAGAAAAGCATGTTTAAATACCCTCTGGGTTAGTTGCAAAATCATATCTTTATTAGCATGTAGCTCAAGCAAGACAGCTAAAAATGGGATGTGATATCAAAATTTACTTGATACCGCTCACTTGTAATAAAAAAATTAGGACCTAACACCATCTTGACAACTTTAAGGGTAAGTTGATCTGGGTTTTGTAGCAAACCTTTCAAACGTCGATTAGATATCGGCCCAAGGAAAGCTAACTGACCCTTACTACAAGTTAGAAGCACAGGTGTCTCCATTAATAGTTTCCTTGCAATACCATGACATTTAAAAGTAGTATGTGTAATAAATAGGGAACAAATAACCCTTCATTTACACTAAGAAAGGTCGGCAACTAGACCAACATACATGTGCCAAGCATTGAATCCTGCCCTAATTTTGGCATTAAAAACACTCCAGAAAATGTCTGCTTAAGCTCAAACATAGCTAGCCATAAAAAATTATCCTAAGCTAGTAAGAACACATAATTTGGGACATAATGATACAAGAGCAGGAAGCACAGGCAAAAGCAAGGTTGTAACATTTAGGCTAAAAATGAACAATAGGAAATTTTTATGGCCAAACTAGGTTGCTATAATCTTTATTAATAACATGCTTATGTATCTTTGGCATCAAAAGAAAATTTCTTCAAGAAAATAAATTAGAATTAAAAAATTTGTAATTAAAACCCATTTCAAGAATTGATAATGGCATAAAAATGGCATAATAAAGGAACCCATGTCACACCAAAAAGGTAAAACCCTGAAACATAAAGTAGCCACAGAAGAGTTAAGTATATATATTACTTATATAAAAGTCTCTTTTAAGAAGAACAATGGTTCCAAAGGTATCTAAGCTAAAATAGTATATCTTTAGCTATTTACATATATTGCTTAACTCTCAAGTCCGAAAACTAGGACAAAATCCACCTAAACATATTCTAGACCCAACACATAAACGAGCCCAAGGAATTCCTTATCTGGGTCTCGACCAAAAAAGTTGGTAAGCATACGATCATTCCTCAAAATGCTCAAATTCCTCAAGACACTTGAAATCATCCATTGAATCGAACTGGTATAGCTTGCGTAGGAAATTATATGCAACCAATGTGCACCCACGATGTACCAGAAGCTTGGCCCCATCGATATCTAGTAGGAAGGATTAATAACATGGTACTACAACTGGAAAATGCAGATCTCGTGGTCATGGGATATTGACCCCAAGTTGTGTAACATTAAGAATGAGATCCAAATCTCCAAGAAAATATAGATAGAATAGCTTGCAAATCATTTCCCAACAACATCCTTTGGAACCCTAAGATCAAGAAGCAAAGCCACAAATCGTGCTGGTATATATGTATTTACATGATGTATTTCCTCAGAAACTAGAAAATTCCTTCCAAGAATGAGTTGAACGACCTTCATGGTCACCAAGCCTCTCTCAATCAACATCATCTTTAGACGTTGGTCTAAAACTCGACCCAAGAATGACAATTGACTTCGATCATTCTTCAACAGGATAGAAGTCTCTGTCATATGCATAAATTCCAAACTCTTAATTAGGCCCACCATTAGTCCAAACTTAAAAAGATCTATCTATGTAATCATATAGGGATGAGGCCAAATCCTTTGAGGGAAATTGAAGTACTAAAAACACATGAATGAAGTAATGGTGAGTAATGGTCAATGATTCCAAGGTAAGCCTAATTTGGTGTAAGCACATAAGCAATCTAGACAAGTTGCACCAATAAGGAAGCTGGCTCATGTGAGGGAGAACATGTCCTCGATGGGTACATTTTTAGATGAGAAAGTGGTGAGTGTTAAATAAAACCAAATTATCTCCCATAGAATGACAACGTGGCCATTATAACAAATGGGAATTACCACCCAAATTTTGGTGATACTTACCTAAAAAAAATGAAAAATGAGAGGACTTAAGAGATTTAATTAAATAATTTGGATTATTTAATCAAATAAGATGAAAAATTAGCATGAAAGGGGTGAATCAATCCAATAATATTAATTATCTGATTAATAGAAAAAAATGGTGAATTTAATTAAATAATTGACATTATTTAATTAAATATATGAAAATGATCGAATCCGGATAGAAACTGTGTTAGTAAATTGAATTAGGTGTGCAATATTGATCAAGACATTTTTGGATGTCTACAATAACATTGTTGACTCAATTGATGTGCCACCTCAATAGTTTATTTGCTCGATGAAGTTATTTGAAACTTTTGAATTTATATAATAAAAAAGTTTTTTTTTATTATTTTTTAAAAAGACTCTATTAAAGATTCAATTATTTGGAAAGTTTAATATGTAATCAAAGAGTTGCGAAAGGATGATCATATTTTTTTTTGAGATACTCGACTGTAGAAGAGGGGGATTCACTACTAACGAGTTCTCTTCATTCAGAGAGCCTCATGGGGCGAACTTCCCTAAACAACCTCAAGGAATAGCTACGAGAATTTTGGAATCAGAAAGAGCAAATCACAAAAATTCTCTGGACAAACTGAAAAGCTCTTGGCCAAAGGATGACAATGCGGAATAGGGATGACATTACGGTGTGCTAGCATCTTAGAGGCATGCTGGCATCTTGTACAGACCAGAAAGTGAGATTATCACAAAGAATGCCTAAATGACTACTTCTACTCCGATTGTTAAGAATTTATAGAATGTAGGAAAATGACAGAACATGACAAAGTAACAGAAAGTAATAGACATGAAATGAAGAGAAGTAGAAAAGATAAGGAGAAGAAAGGAAATACTTACAACCACATGATTGATGAAGCCTCCACCAAAAAAATGTCTTTGAAACCTACACGCGTGATATCTAGAGAAATTGTTGGGGATGTATAGGGGTTTGCCTCAGTCAAACCCCCATTTTGGTGTTCTCACCTCCACAGAAAACCAAGAAGAAAAGAGAGAAGAGAACTGAAATGGACAAAGCACGTGGTGAAAGCAAAACCCACTCAGGAGTAGAACCTACACCACAAAGTATGAGTGATAAAAGCAAACCCCGCTTGAGGAGGAGAACTCGTATCACAAAGGAGGTGATAAAAGTAATCCCCGCTCAAGGAGGAGAACCCGTATCATGAAGTATGCAAATAGTAGGGCATATGGAATCCCAAGATGCTCAAAGGTGCAAAGCACAATAGAGGTACGCAAGGCTTAGGAAACCAAGGAGGGAATCCAAGAAAGCTACAAGAGAAAAAAGTGTTGTTGCAGAAGGAGTTATGAAAGCTTTGAAGAAATATTGTTGTAGCAAGCAATGGAGTTGTGCAAGCAAGAGCAAGATGGTAGAAGAAGAGGAAAAGTTATGAGTGAAGCTAGAAGAAGTTAGAAGATTCAAATGGAGTGAAAAAACTTCTTTTAAGGAGAGAAAAGAAGCTTCTCCAACCGTTACAAGGCATTCCTGATTGTTACCACCAAAAAAATGTGAAGACAAGTGGCAAACATTTTTGGAGATAGCTATTTGAGCTTTGAAATGTCACAAGATGCTAGCACTATTTTTAGACATTTGTGTGGTAGGCTAGTGTCTGGACACATCACGCTACAAAATGATGTGAATGGAGAAAGCACAAAGTTCAATGTGAAGCTGATGCGCAAGGGTAGCTGCTAAAAAAGGGGTGTTGGAGCATCTTGAGAGGGGAAAGAAGTTGATGTAGGGGCTAAAACAAGCCTACTCAAGATGTTAAGGGAGTGCACACTAAAGCAAAAGAAATAATGTATGTGAAATTTCAAGGGGTGCAATTTTACACTTATACATTTTTCCTCCACTTTAGCAGGCATATGATTCTACACTAATATGCATGCTAAAGGAAATCTACTAAACATAAATAACATCATATGTCAAAAGGATATTGTAGAGGAAGCAGATAACTCTTTGAACCATGGAAGTATGCCCCCAGGATAAAGACCTGCAAAACAAATGCAATAGAGAAGAAAGACCTCCACCAAAAAACAAGGTTATCACACAAAAAACTAAGGGATTCAAGTTAGCAAAGTAAAGAGACCTCGATGTAGAAGGTTGTCTCGCTACTTTGCATCATCCCCAAATTGAAAAAAATAGCATATAGAAAAATTATAGAATGAAGAGAAGGGTATATACACAGGATGAAGAAGATGCAGATCTTCAATCTAGTATATATAAAAGAGAAGAAAGAGAATTTAAGAATGTAAGCACCTCACAGGCCCACAGACCTGCAAGGAAGGTGTCCTCCAAGATCTCTCACATGAAGGAAATTGAGAAAAGTTCCTTACAAACCTCCAAACCTGCAAGGAAGCATCCCCTAAGATCTCTCACATGGAGGAAGTTGGGAAAGCACCCTACAGACCTGCAGACCTACAAGGAAGGTGTCCTTCAAGATCTCTTGCATGAAGAAAACCTAAGGAAGCGGCCTACAAACCCGCAAACCTGTAGGGAGGTATCCCCCAAGATCTCTCGCATGGAGGAAACCCAAAGAAAGTTCCCTACAAACCCACAGACCTATAGGGGAGCCACCCCCAAGATCTCTCACATGGAGGAAGCTCAAAGGAAGTTCCCTAAAGGTTCTCAAACTAGTAGGGAGGTATCCCCCAAGATCTCTCGCATGGAGGAAACCTAGGAAAGAAAACTCTGTAGAGTCAGAAAGAGGCCACGTAGGAAAGTAAGTGGATAGTCGCGCAAACTATCGACAATTTAAACGGATTTCAAAGGGATCCCTCGGGAACCCTTCAAAAGAAGAGGGGTCTACTCAAGGAACACTTCATTTGAAAAGCGAGGTCTAGTTAGGCTACCCCCAAGCTAGATGTGATAGAATTCATTTGAGAGAAAATCTTTCAAAATGGGTCCCTTAGGAACCCTTCAAGAGAAAAAGGGGTCCACTCAAGGGACACTTCAGTTCAAATACATAGAGGAAAAAGGGGGTCCTTAAAAAGGACACACATCTCTAAGATGAGTTATCGTTTCCCCCAACATATAAGGTAGGAGAAATATGTAGGATACTTAGAACATACAGGATAGAGGTAGACCTCAATATCACTTGTCATTTGAAAAAGGGGTAGGTGCATCAATCAAACAGGAGTTTGATGGCACCTGAATCAAGAATTTGTTGTATTTTATCTTTCAAGGCCTTACATTCACTAGTGGAATGGCCAAGCACTTGATGGTATGCATAGAAAGAATGTTTTTCTTTATCATGTTTATGAGATTTATTGAATGTAGGATAAGGAAGAGTAATCAAGTGGGCTTTTAGAAGCCACAAAAAATATGCTCTTACTTAGATAAATAATGAGTAGGAAGCAGACCTTTCTCTTGTGGAGAAAAGTTTGACTGCTCACAAGAAGAAGATACGAAGGTAGTAGACAATGGAGGATCTACATGAAGAGTATTATATCAGAAATGGAGATTATACTCCTCTACGAGATCGCCATCATCTTTCTTGATAGGACTACCATCATTAACCTCCTTAACATAAGTGTGATCGTCTTCCTCGGAAGGGGGATCAACACTAAGAACATTACAATTTATGTTCACATTATCCCACGATACAAAAGAATATCCATCTTCGATAGTGGGTTTAGATGATGTTATTGGAAGCTCTGAGTGGATCAGGTTGACTTTATATTCCAGAATGAAGGAATCTATAAATTCTAAAGAACCCCAATCATCACCAAGACATACATTCTTTTGAGAAGAGGAAGACATAGGATTTCTTTCTTCAAAAGGATCTTCTTTAAGGACATCTATCTCAAGAGTATCCTTTGTAGTAGGTACTACTGGAGTAAACATCGACACATTGGAAGAAACTGAAGGAATAAGAGTAGGCACAACCGAAGCCTGACCAGCAACTTCCATCTCACATAAGTGCATAGCCTCAGGGTCAATGTTAACTGTGACTACTTTATTATTGCAAATGAACTTAATAGATTTATGCAAGGTAGATGGGACTACACCCATAGCATGAATCCACAATCTACCGAGAAGGACATTGTATGGTAGTTTTTCTAACATAACATATACAAGGGTAGGTATGGTAACGGGTCCCAACCTCAAAGGCAAGACTATCGTGCCTAGGCCTTTTCGACCGACATTATCGAACCCATGAATGACAATCGAAGAAGCATTAATAGAAGATGGATCAATATTAATCTTAGGAAATAAATCAATGCTACATGCATTGAGTGCCAAACCAACATCAACGAGAGTACGTCTAATGCCAATTTTATTAATGTTAACTATGGTCATTAAAGGGCCTGCTTGCTTTTGTACTTCTGGAGGCTGGAGTTCTTGTGGATAGAATGCAATATTCAGCGAATTCACACGTATACGCCATTAAAGTATTAGCATCTATCATCCTAATGGAAGAAGGAAAGAGGATATTTTGCAAGGCTTCCTGAAGCATTCCTTGGTAAACTGTAGAAGACTGAAGCAATTCCCATAGGGAGATCTTAGCCAGAGTAACTTGAAGTTGCTCGACAAGATTGTAATCACTGGTGCTTGAAGAAGTCTTGATTGTTTATTCATTTTATTCTCATACTTATGGGCTACCACTCTATAAGAGAGAGCCTTAGAAAGGTCAAGAGAGTTACTATCAAATGGAAGACCATCAATAATCAAACCATTTTAGGAGGAGGACTAGCCGAAGTCACGTAAATGATTGGTCTCTTAGGCCTTTGAGGGGCAATAGAGATAGATTACATTGACTGAATCATCACAACTAGTAGAACAATTACTTGAAGATATATTCTCAACATCAATCTAGATAGGATCAAATGTGGAATA
This sequence comes from Sequoia sempervirens, assembly GCA_007258455.2. Classification (NCBI taxonomy): domain Eukaryota; kingdom Viridiplantae; phylum Streptophyta; class Pinopsida; order Cupressales; family Cupressaceae; genus Sequoia; species Sequoia sempervirens. The sequence goes on from VDFB02047230.1 coordinate 178,695,739, forward strand.
ATTATTTGAAGAAGCATTCTCAATATCAATCCAGGGATAATTAGATGTGGAAGGAGGTTTATCGTTCACTAAAACATCATCTCTAGAGGAGAGTGCATTGGAATAGAGAAGATATTCATCATTCATTGATGCAACATCTCTAGAAGAGAGTGCATTAGAATAAAGATCAGATTCACCATTCACAACTACAGCGTCTCTAGAAGAGAGTGTTGGAAGGAATAGGAGATTCATCATTCACGAATGCAACATCTCTAGAAGAGAGTGCATTGGGATGAAAAGGTTCATCATTCACTAATGCATCATCTCTAGAAGAGATTGCATTGGAATGAAGAGAAGGTAGAGTAACACTAAGAAAGGTATCAATGATTTCATCTTCTTGCGACAAAATATCCTCTGAAGCCAGAGGACTTTTGTGAGAAGGATCAAAGACACCGAGTGACATGGGTAAAGCCAAGTCACCATCACATGCATGAAATGGAACATCATTAACATTTTGAACAAAATTAGATACTGAACTAATAAAAGAAGATATTAAATTCATTACAATTTTTTCGGCATTTTCTATGTTTTAGTAATTCACGTTTCAGAGGTCTTCGGAGTGGAATTTGAGGTCAGAACTTGCATTGGTGCAAACGGTTCTGAATTCCAAGCACCAAGTCAAAAGTTATGAACCCACCAAGTAGGGGTAAATAAATTCCTAGTTTTTCAGAATATTTCCTCTTCATGTCGAGTTCACCAAAATGTAGAAGAGGGGGATTCACTATTCATGAGTTTTCTTCATTCAAAGAGCCTCATGGGGAGAACTTCCCTAAGCTACCTTAAGGAACAACGGCAAGAATTTTGGAATTAGAAAGAGCAGATCACAAAGATTCTCTGGAGAAACTGACAAGCTCTCGGCCAAAGGACAGCAGCATGGCGCACTGACATCTCAAACGTGCATTGGTGTCTCATACGAACCAGAAAGTGAGATTATTATAGAGAATGCCTAAATAACTACTTCTACTCTGATTGTTAAGAATTTATAGAATGTGGGAAAATGAAAAAACATGATAAAGTAATAGAAAGTGATAGAAATGAAATGAAGAGAAGTAGAAAAGATAAGGATAAGAAAGGAAATACTTATTGTACGAACCTAGATCCTAAACCTGCAATAGCATAAGAAACAAACAACAAATTAGATCGAATGCAAGCTAGAATATAGATTCCTCAATAAATTCATTTAAATTGCAAAAGAGGGAGGAAATGAAATGAATAATTCAACAAAACTTTAATCATATCAAATCCTATTCTAAAGCAAAGTAAATTCTCAATATCTTGAGGGAATTGGTGCCAATTTGATGTGAAAATTGGCCCTTTCCCAACTCCAATAGTGCAATGGTGATTTGATGATGAAAGTTGATCCACTTTGATGAAGAGTGATGAATGCTCCAAGATAAAAACCTGCATAGCCTAGCTACAAATTCGAAAGTATGGATGAAGATTGCTAAATATTTGAGCATAGTAAGTTTACTCAAATTGTGGATGCCAAATATAATAGAGGAGCTCTCTATTTATAAAATTACAAGTTGAAAGAATGCCCAAAATAGAGCAATGTGGGACTAAATTCCATCTAATGGAAAAGTGCCACTTGTCAACATTTGAATGGGCCAAGGATGTGCAAGTTTTCATGAATGTGCCAATAAATGCCAATATTTGAATTTTGAAATTGTATTAATGGCAAGGTGGAGGGAGAGTCAAATGGAGTTATGGCAACTTGGCTCAATGCAAAAAGACTTGTAAGAGGGAATGAATTCCTTGTTGGAAGGACAAAGTCAACTTAGATTTGAATTTCAAATTTGAAGAATATTCTCCAAAGATGCCATGTTGAAGATAAATAGAGATTTAATAAATCAAATAACTCTATTTTCGTGTGCAAGTGGCAAAAGATGGAGGATGGGACATGAGAAGAGATTAAATTAATCAAGGTTAATTAATTTAATGAAGGATTAGGTGATTTGACTAATTGATTTAGATTTGTGGGTTGAAATAAATCAAAAAGAGGTGAAAATGATTAAGACCTAGTTAAATAAATATTTTGTTTTATTTAACCAAAGTGGGTGATGTTTGATTAAATTAGATAAATGTTTGATTTATTTAATTTAATAGACGAACTATAGAGATTTAATTAAATAACATGAATTATTTAATTAAAACAGAGATTTAGGAATTAATTAAATAAAGTGGTTTATTTAATTAACAAGAGATAATGACTTAACAAGATAAAATTGATTTATTTTATTAAGAGATGAAATGTGATGAATTTAATGAAATAAAGGTTATTTGATTAAATGGTTAGACCGAGGGGTGATTTATGATGAAATGATGTTAGTAGTCAAGATCGGATGCACAATGTCAATCAGTATATTTTACGTGCCTACACTTACAACCACACGAATGATGAAGCCTCCACCAAATGAAAGTCTTTGAAACCTGCACGTGTGATATCTGGAGAAATTATTGGGGCTGTATAGGGGTTTTCCTCAGTCAAACCCCTGTTTTGGTGTTCCCACCTCCATGGACAGGCAAGAAGATAGAGAGAGAAGAGAACCAAAATGGACAAAGCGCGTGGTGAAAGAAAAACCTTCTTAGGAGTAGAACTTGCACCACAAAGTATGAGTGATAAAAATAAACCCCACTCAAGGAGGAGAACCTGTATCACAAAGGAGGTGATAAAAGAAATCCCCACTCAAGGAGGAGAACCCATATCACGAAGTAAGTATGCAAATAGTAGGGGCTATGGAATCCCAAGATGCTCAAAGGTGCAAAGCATAATGGAGGTACGCAAGGCTTAGGAAGCCAAGTCCAAGGGAAGCCAAGAAAGCTACAAGAGCCAAAAGTGTTATTGCAAAAGGAGTTATGAAAGATTTGGATAAATGTTGTTGTAGCAAGCAATGGAGTTGTGAAAGCAAGAGCAAGATGATAGAAGAAGAGGAGAAGTTAGGAGTGAAGCTAGAAGTTGGAAGAATGGAGCTATAAGAAGTTAGAAGATGCAAATGGAGTGAAAAGAAGCTTCTCCAACCATTACAAGGCATTCCCAGCCGTTACCATAGACAAAAGGTGAAGACAAGTGGTAAACATGCTCGAAGATATCTATTTGAGCTTTGAAATTTCATAGGACACTAGCGTGGCACACAAACATCCATGCGGCACGCTAGTGTCCGAACACGTCATGCTATAAAATGATGTGAATGGGTAAAGCACAAAGTTCAATGTGAAGCTAATGCGCAAGGGTAGCTACTGAAAAAGGGGTGTTGGAGCATCTTGAGAGGGGAAAGAAGCTGATGCAGGGGCTAAAATGAGCCTACTCAAGATGATAAGGGAATGGACACTAAAGAAAAAGCAAGAATGTATGTGAAATTGCAAGGGGTGAAATTTTACGCTTATACATCGACGAAGGAAAAGACAAGGGAAATAAAAAATTTCTAGTTTTGAGAAAGTTTGGGAGTCTGTGTGCTTGCAAATTTCAAATATCGAGAATAAGAAATCCATTTATTTTTTATGCACTATAATAGATTTCTATATTATCATTCTTTTGTGTGGGCATGGTAATAAATTCTAAGTATTTTATTTTCTCCTAATTGGCCAACTTTGTTAAGGAAAATATATAATTCTTGAGATGATATTTGGATTTTGTTTTGAATATCATTATGAGAGATTTATATTCACAAGTATAATATTCTTAAATATTATTAATTCTTTTAGTTTAGATAATTGTTTGAATTCCTTTCCTACTTTTCGATCAAAATCATACCTTCATTTTCATTCTCAAAAAGATAAAATCAATCTTATGAGGGAGTTGTACCTCCAAAATTCAAAGGGAATTTTATAATCATACAACTTACCCAACTATTAGTTAAGGTTGTCTTTATTTAATAGGGCATGTAGATTCAACCAAAATATATATTTATAAAGACAAATTTGTTAACCAACACATACATATATATAGATATACATACATACATACATACATACATACATACATGTATATACATATATATACATGCTTACATATACATACATACATACATAAATTTACATGCATACATATATATACATATAAATATACATACATACATATTTGTATATATATTTGAGTAGGTTTTATGCAAAATAAAAACTTCTTCAACCATAATAGAAAGGCTGATCCATATTACACCAACATGGTCTTGTTTTAATTATGATATAGAAGTCAATCCATCATAAACTATCGTATGAGACAAAGTGACATGTTACATAAACATACATTTACATACTCCAATTTATAAGACTGAAAGAATAATCATAATATTTATTGGGACAAGTAACACAAGCAATTAAAATTGACTAGACCAAAAGGCTAAGGAGCACAATTGTATGACTACACATTCATTTATCAATGATAAAACAAAAAAGGTAAAGTCAACAGCCATAATGGATACATAGTTGACTGTTAATGACAAAGCTAATAGGATTATGGCTACAATCCTATTGTCTACACAATTTATTAACATTATCAAGGTTGAATGGCATAAGAATATCAACACAGTCATTTATCAATGACAAAGCCAAATGGCTTATAAACAAAAATCAACACAATATTTAAACAATGACCAAGCCAAAAGGCTTATAAATAACATTTAATAGCAACAATGAAGAAAGATACCTTTCAATTGGGGGTAAACCCTAGCTCAATAGAGTAGTTTCTAAAATTATCCTTCTTATGAAAATGCAAGCTTAAGGTCAATGATACAAAATTATTAATAAGATTTGGTTTAAAATACCATATCACAATTATATAAATTATAAATACTTTGGCCTTAATGATCAAACAACATGCATCTAATCAAAACTTACCGACTCTTTTAAGTTGGTTGAGGGTTAAAATCTATCATCCCAAACATCAACATTCTTAACCATGTAGATATACAGAACAACGTATATTTTCCATAATATAATAAAAACACTCTTCAAACACATTGGTTTTTCATATTATTATATTGTAAAAATAAGGGTGTGCTACATGCCAAAATTTTACACTAAAACAATATCTTCACCAAAAACCCCAAATCTCTTTCCTCTACCATCAACCCTCTCTTATTTCTTGCCTCATCCTTTATTTATCCCAAAACCCTTGCTATTTCTCCTTCATTATCTGCATGTCCACCAAAAACCTCACATATTGCATTCCTTATGAAAGCAGTGAAGACTCCCATTACTTCACTTAATGTGAAGTTAATGCTCATACTTTTACTTACACTCTCCACTTCTTGGAATTAATAACTCAAACAGCTTCTTCATACTTTCTAGAGCACTCATCATTTATTTCCATCTTTGATGATAATAATAGCAATCACACATATATATAAGATAAAGTAAACATCAAAATTTATATATTTATATATATATGTATGTATGTATGTATGTATGTATGTATGTATGTATGTAAATAACTATAAATTTTGATGTTTACTTTATTTATATATATATATATAATATATATATCTTTATAAATTACCTATATATAATACATAATATATATATATATGTATATATATATATCTTTGTAAATTATCTATATATAATACATATATAATATATATATCTTTATAAATTATCTCAAATTGAGATAGTTAAATACTCATTTCTAAATATTTATAACAACATATTTGTGTATTATAAAATATTTATATACTTATATGTTTCAACATAAAGGTATTTTCTCATATGTTATATTTAATAAGAAAGATACCACTTTTCTCAAGTAAAAGATCACAATTACCTTTTAAGGTGATATTCTATTAAAAAACACACATTAGACAAAAAATTATGAAGAATGAACAATTTATACAATATTTTGAACGGTCATGCGACTCAAAGGAAAAGAATAGTAAAATACACAATGAAAATATCAGTATATAGTAAAATATGAAAATATGAAAATAATCTTTAAATCTTTTTGTTGATTGTAATTATCAGTATATAGGAAAATATGAAATTGAGGTGATAGGATCTACTAAGTAATGATCTGTCCAAATCCATTTTGCATAAGAATTATAGTAGTATTATGGGTGGTAGGGTTTGATATGTAATTTTGTATAGAGAAAGCATATATCAGCTAGGTTTTGTATCACTTATCAAAGTCTAAACTCGATATGTATTAAACTATATTATATTAATATATCTACAGGCTTATGGCCTTTTGCTAAAAAAAAAACAACTCAAAATGAACATCCACACTTATTGCAACCAAACATTAAATTGTGTTGTGTGAGTTCTCAGATTTATGGTGATCTTGGCATTTGGATCTACTTCCCTCTCCCTAATGATCCTCTCCCTTGTCCGAGAGGGGGAAACTATGTCCTACATTCACCTCATAAAATCAATAAGGTAGTTAGTCTGGTTATTGTGTTATCAAAACATAATATAATAATTCATTAACATCTCAAGATAATTAACTTCACATATACAAACAATATCAAACTAATATAAAATTGAATTATCATCATAATTTAAATGTCTTTACAACAAGTTTTGGCATCAAAATCAAAACACAAATTAGAATATATCATAATCCAGAGGGTTCAAAAATGGGATGTGACAGCAAAAAAAAGTGGAATATGAGGCATTAGTATCTAATCAAAAGATGCAAATACAATAGAACATCTAGTATGTATAGGTCTTTGGTGATTCACAATTAGTGGTCAAATAATTCAATGATGAGTTCATCATGAAGAATGATAAACTTGTACCTTATAAATGCACGATGAATAATTTTAAGCAATATTTCTTCCATATATGTTTTGACCAAGTTCCCTACATTCACAATAAAGTTGTCAATGCAATCACCACTAATGGATATATTTTAGATATGTCTAATGAAGCTCATGAGTACTACTTGTTGAGAAATTCCTCATACATGTTTATTATATCCTTGAATCTAACATGATATGTGACATTGTTAGTCCCAACACTCCCTTATAAATAAAAATTTATGTTTATCTCCAAAACAAAACCATTCCTCCTAACATGTCAACTACCAAATGTAAATCCCTTATTCAACATGCATCTTGTTACACCCTTCTTTGTGCAACAATCTATGTTAGGGGATAGGATGGATATTTTCTTAGATGTCTCAAGTAAGATGAGGCTAATATAGCACTTCAAGAAGCCCATAATAGCATTTGTGGTTCTCATATGAATGACATGATCCTAAGAAATAAGCTCCTTCACAAATGGTCTTATTGGCCTACCAAGGAATTATATGCCTATTAGTATGTAAAGAAGTGTAGATTGCTTGTCAAAAACATTGGTACCTAATTCATGTACCATCCTAAGATCTTTATCCAATTACTAATCCATGACCCTTTTCCACATGGGTCCTTGACCTTATTAGAAATATTAATCCCTCCTCATATAACCATAAATTAATTATTACTTCTACCAAGTATTTCACCAAGTGGGTTGAAATAGTTTCACTCACTTTGACCACCAACAACCAAATATCCAAGCTTATCCTCAACCATCTCATTTATCATTTTGGCATCCTATCTACCATTATCCCAGACAATATAAATAATTCAAAAACCATGAAGTGTGATCCTAATGTAAGAAATTCCATATCAAGCACAAGTGGATTCACCCCATATTACCCATAAGATAATGGCCAAGTTGAGGTAAATGTTGTGCCTTGCACTCACGCCCCATTTTGTTTCTAAAAAAATGAGGACCCCCCTTCTTTTTTGTATGTTGCTTTCTCTTGCTCTTTTCTTGTTGTATTTTTTTAATTTCTTTTCCTTTTTCCTTTTCATTCCTTTTCCCTTCTTTCCTTCTCTCTTTTTATTCCCCTTTCTTCTAGGTGTCTTGTTGGCTTTCAAGGTTTTGGGTTACTCCATTCTAGTATACCAAATGGATAAATCCTGAAGTCCAATGTCTATTTCTCTCTCCATGTTGGTTGTCGATGATTCAAAATTTTGCATGTTAGAGTCTTCATAGAATTGAACCCCTGATCCCTAAAGCCCAACGATGGTGATGTTTTTGTCGCCTTGACTATTGTGTCGGACACATCCATCAAGCACATTCAATTCATCTTGATTAAAAGGAAAAACAGGTTTTGAAGGGACCTGAAACCCTTTACAAGAGAGATACCAAAAGCTTCTAAAGGCCTAAATCAATCCACAACCAGCAACCACCCAACCAACAAAAAACTGACCAACAAGGGAGCCAGAAAAAGAGGGACAATTAACAACCAACGGCTCCCAACAACATGCAAACTGACTAGACACCAAAAAATAGAAAGCAACAAAAAAAGAATTAGAAACTACTTAAGGCCACCTAGAGTTTTGGCCATTTCAACCTGCTGGGACTTATGTTTTTCAACCATTTCCAATAGTTCTTGCTTCTCAGCATCAAATGCTTTTTTCCACTCATTTGAACCTCTCGTAGCTAGCACCTTGTCATTAGCCTTGAGGGATTTTTTTCCTTTACCCTTAGCCACCTGCTCAATTTCCATGAATTCAAAGAAAAAGACCTGCTCTTCCCTAAGTTGACTGATTTTCTTGAAGAGAGTCTCCAGAGCTTCAACATTATTTTTAACTGAGACATGACTAACCTGCAGTAAATTTTTAATATCATTGTTTAAACTTGCAACATTAGCCTCAAGGGATTTCAATCTCTCATCGCATTGCTCCTTGAACTCATTACGGGTGTGTTCTAGCTCCACTAATTTGTCAATGAGTAAATCTAAAACCAAGGATTTTGGAGCATTCTACAAATTTTACTTTAGGCCCCTAATTTTAATGTTGATTTTGTTAAATTCCTGCAAAGACCATTTGGCCAGCTTGAAGGCACTAGTAGCACCCACCCTAGCCATGTCTAATAAACCAAACATAGAGGTATCCTCCCCATCCAGGTATGAGAAATACTCTGATAGAGGATCAATTTTCAGGGGTAGAACATTCCTTTTTCCCTTTCCATCCACATTCTACATACCAACCTCCTTTTCCAAAAAAACCTTGGGATCATCATCGACAGGGGATTCCTCCATAGTCACAACATTAATGTCTGGATTAGTGCTAACCTTTTCCTTAGAATGGGCCCTTGCCACCACATCAAACTCATTTTTCTTCAAATTGGCCAGCCTCTTCAACAACCTTCTAGGTTTTTCATCCACATCAACCTTCTTTTGGGCCCCAACCTCACTAGCCCCACCAATAGCACCTTTCTCCTTGGCCACTTCCACCTCTCTTGGAGAGGACCCATCCAACCCTACCTCTGTGTCTTCACTCCCCAAGATGGCCAATCTCTTCAGGGCCCTGTGAATTTTGGAACCTGCCACCTTCCTTTTCTTCGACCCTGAAACCAATCCAACCTCATCCTTATTCCACTCTTCCTCCTCATTTGACGAGGACTCCGACTCTGATGACCCAGAGAGGGAAATAAAATATTTCCCCATACCATTGATGGCAGGGGCCGGATTCAAAGACTGAACATGCTTCATAATGAGCAAAATAAGCCCTTCATGAAGGATGGGAGCCCTCATGTTCTTCAAATGGGTATACACAATGGATTCCAGTGAAGACAAAAGAAAAAAGGGGAAAGATATAAACAAACCATGCCTGAAATGATTAAGCAAAGTGGAATGGTGACCAAGAAGCACCTTGAATCTTTCTTCCAATGTCACATACCGCATCATCACCTCTATGACCCTGGTCTAGATATTCTTCAAGGATTCTCTATCATAACCCCAATTTTCCAATCTTACAAGATTTTTTCTTTCACCCTTCTTAAAAAACTGGGTCATAGCCTCCTCATTTCTCTTTTTATCCTTAAAATATTTCCTGCCCATAGTCAAAAAACCTGTAACAAAGGAAATTAATTCCTCATTCATGTCCACCTCCAATCCCTTCATCACAAGCTTGCGATTGTGCCAGACAGACAAAAATTTAGCCAACGCATTCGGGTCATGCCCATGTAACCTCTCCATAAAAGGAGTAAAATTTCCATGACTGAGAATGTTCCACAACTTCTTCCTCCTTTGAATGTCACCACATGAATCAAGCTCAACACGATTCCTATCTCCGCCCATGGATCCCTTAGCATCCAACACCCAACATTGGTTATCCAGATATAGGTCATAGAGCCAAATAACACCCACAAAGCATGCCAAATGGGGCAGATTACAAGACCATAATAGTTGTAATAATTTATCCCATGCCATCAATTCTTAAGATATTCCTAGCATTCTCAGGAATGATAGAACCCTCCTCCCATGAGCAAAATTTGCTAAGACTGACAGCCACATTGGAAAAGCAATCAACAAGAGAGTTTTCTTCTCGATACACATGAGATATGTGGGTCTCAGCACAAGATTGAAGCATTATTACTATATCTTTGATTAACCGATCCACGTTCCAACTTGGAGGATGTACCCCATTCAGATAATTAATGGAATTCATTGAGTCGCCTTCCACCTAAATCTTTGAATACCCTTTGCTAATGGCATACTTTACACTTATAAATGTAGCCTCTGCTTTTGCATGATGATTTGTATGATTACCCAATGGGAGTGCCACCATGTTAAGGAGTCTACCATAGCTATCTCTTAACACTCCCAACTACCAACAGGCCTGAGATTTCCCTTAGTTTCCCCATCAAAGTTAATTTTAATTCATCCTTCCAGTGGAGGTTGTCATCTAGTATCTCTCCTTGCAATAGTACTATCCTTGGTGTGCAAGACTAGAATCAAAGAAATTGTCCAGTTAGAAATAACCTTTAAATCATAGCCAGCAAGACACATAGTCGGATCACACTTCATAGAGTCAGCTCTAATGAGTGCAAAAATCTCCAAAATAGTCTGATGAACCTTGATAAAAAGTCTATCAACCTTAAGTTTATAGTCACAAAAAATCCTATCATTTCTTTCTTTCCAAAGACCCCAAGCAATATGTGGGGCTATAAGATCCCAAAGGGCCCGTAACACCGGAGAGGAAGAAGGACAGGACCACTGCTCAAAGAACTTAGCTAAAGAATAGGGAAAAATCCACCCCACATCCCAGAGAGTAAGGAACCTACTCCACAAAGCAAAAGAGTACTCACACTCAATGAGGAAATGAAAAGAATTCTCCCCATTAGCTTCACAGAGAGCACATCTATTGGGGATGGTAAAACCCCTCCTACAAATATTATCAATCATTAGAACTTTACCTTGCATTATCAACCAAAAGAAAACATTAACCTTAGGGACCAGATATTTGTTCCAGAGTCTTCCCCAAAATGGAAAAGAATCAGGAGCCACCAAAGAACTTAAGAAAGAAGAGGCCACTGAGAAATTTCCGCTTGAACGAGGGTCCCAAAAAACTCTATCCTATCTAAGAAACATAGGGATCCGAACACTTTCAAAGATGGGTCCCAGACAACAATTTTTTGAAGCCCCATTCACAATATAATCCACCACCTTGGTACCAAAAATCTATTTGCAGAGAGGAGTAATAGGGGGATCCCATGAAATGGAAATCAAAGGAAAATTCCCGCACCAAATATCTTCCCAAAAAAGAATACACTTCCCATCACCCAACAACCATTTAACACCTTTAGCAACATCTCTGCAAAGCAGAACATTTCTCTAGAAGCAAGAGCCAAAAGGAACCATATTAGAAGACAACATATCCCAGGGCCTATCCATCCCAAACAAGTACTTATTGCCTACCAAACGGGCCCAACCTACCTCCCCATTCAGAAGCCTCCAGACATTCCTAGCTAGAAGGGCCTTGTTAAAAGAGTTAAGATTTATAATTCCCATACCACCCCACTTCTTGGGTTTACATACCAAATCCTAGGCAACAAGAGGAATCCTAGCTTTTGATTCCACCCCACACCATATAAATATTCTCATTATCTGATCCATTTTTCCTTCAAACTTGGTGGGCACTTTAAAAAGACTCATGGCATATAAAGGAAAATTTTGAAGAGTTGCTATAATAAGCTGAATTTTACCAGCTTGACTGAGAAGCACACCTTTCTAGCCAGCTAATTTCTTGCTAAAATTGTCCAAAAAACTCAACCAAAATGATTCTGGAACCTTAGCAACACATAAAGGAAGACCCAAATACAAGGAGGCAAAAACACCTCGGCTGCAAGACAAAATTCTGGAAACCTTGATTTGCAAACTTTCTGAAGTGTTAAGAAAAAAATTTGACACTTAGGCAGGTTGATCTTCTGACCCGACGCCTTTTCATAGTCATCCGACAGCTTCTTAACAGCCCTTGCTTCCTTGACAAAGGATTCACCCATCAACATAGTGTCATCAACAAATTGTTGATGAGTAATCAGAGGACATCTATAAAAGGGTGAAAGACCTTTCATCAAGCCCACCTAAATCACCTTCATGATATTACGCCCCAAAGCCTCTGCCATCAAAATAAACAACAACAGCGAGATAGGGTCACCCTGACGCAGTCCTCGCGAGCTCTAAAAGATAGGAGAAGGGGAACCATTCACCAAAACAACAAACAAGGGAGTAGAGATGAGTTGCTCGACCAATTGAATAAATTTCTGACAAAAACCAAATCTAGCTAGCACATTCAGAAGAAATTTCCAAGTAACTCTATCATAAGCTTTAAGTAAATTGAGTTTCAAAAAGAACCCCGGCTTTTTGGAAACACAAATAGAATGGGAAAGTTCATGAACCGTGATAATAGAGTCCATGATCTGCCACCCCTTGAAAAATCCACTTTGTTGATGAGAAATAAGACATGGTAAACATTTTTGCAACCTAGTTGCAAGAATTTTGGAAAAAAATATATAGAGAGAGTTACACAAGCTAATGGGACGAAAGTCACCAAAGGCCAATGCATTAGCTTTTCTAGGAATCAGGACAATGAAAGTAGCATTCAATTCCTTAAGTAAACTTTGAGACCAAAAAAAATCCTTAGAAGCATTTATAACATCCTCAGAGACAATCTTCCAATAGGACTTAAAAAAAAGAAAGGAAATCCATTAGGTTTGGGAGCCTTGTTACCTTCGAAGGAAAACATTGCCTCCTTGACTTCTGAGGCAGAGGAGATAGCCATTGGGTCCTTGTTTAGATGCTCTAATAAAAAATTGGGAATAACATCCAGGGCCTTGTCCACACTTCCATGGTCCCAAGTCAAGTCATTCGTCAATAGGTCTTCAAAAAACATGGCCACTACACCTTGAATATCCTCCTCAGCTTCTATCATTGACCCCTCCCAACATATCAAAGATATTCTATTAGAGGACTTATGCCATATAATAGTGAAATGGAAAAACTTAGAGCTTCAGTCCCTTGATTTAACCCAGATGGCTCTGGATCTTTGCCTCCAAAAGACCTCCTCTTGAGAAATAACATCATGCAACTGCACCAAGAGACCATCTTCCTGAATCTGAATATCCTTTGATAGACCCTTCAATGGAATAGAAAGTTGAACATCATCCAGTTTTTTAAGAATAGAACCTTTTGATTCAAAAATATGACCAAATGTCTTCCTGTTCCATTTCTTGAGATTCTTTTTGACAAATTTCAGCTTCTTAGCAACTTTGAACATCGCACTGCCATCCACTTTAACTTGCCACCATCTTTCAATGCACTTCAAAAAGCTAGGATCTCTGAGCCACATGGATTCAAATCTCAAAGGAAAATATTTCTTCCTTCCAAACTTATCGGCAACAAAAGAAAGAGGGAAGTGATCTGACCCACATCGCATTATAGACGACAATGAACATGCAAAGTCCATAAGCCAGGGCGCAAAAATCATAGCCTTGTCCAGTCTAACTTGGATAGTATATGCTTGCACACACATATTTAACCAAGTGTAGGTAATTCCAAAGAGCTTAACATCTAACAGAGCATTATCATCCATGAAAGTTTTGAGGTCAAATTTTCTCTCGAGGTCAACCTGAGAGCCTCCCAATTTCTCATCATCATACAACGGAGTATTGAAATCACCCATCACTAACCAGGGAAAATCCATAAAATTCATCTTAAGACTACTAAGCTCATCCCAAATCCTCTTCCTATTTATTTTCAAATTAGGAGTGTAAACATTAGAAATGACCCAAGAGTAAAAATCCTTGATACTAGTGGACTTAGTCTCGATATGGTTAAACCCAACAGCAAGTTGAGTACCTTTCAACAGCTTAGCATTCCAAAATGTGGCCACTCCACCTGAAGCACCATTAGAACTCACTCCATGGAGACCACATTCTCTAAAAAATAAACTCTTCAAAGCTTCCAACTTATTAGTCTGCATCTTGGTTTCTTGGATTAACAAAATATCTGACTTATGATCCCAAAAAATATTTTTCAGGAGGTATTTCTTATGCAAGTTGTTCAACCCCCTGATGTTCCATGATATGACTTTCATTTTATGGGGAGGGAGGTGCTCTTAGATCACACATCAAAGAGGGTTTTTTGGACCCCTTCTGCAATATCCCGCTTGCACTCCCTCTCCCTGCTCTTCTGTGAGGAGGGTCTACCCGGGCCCTTAGAGTCTGACCCGCAATTCACTTTCTATCTCCTTGTGGTAACGCCTCGAACTGGTTGAGGGAGAGGGCAAGAGGAAGATTTCTTCTTTTGACCACGCACTTGGGTGTATCCATCCTCACCCAAACCCAGAAAGTTCATCACTTCCAAAAGAATGTTATCATTCGCTGGAACCAAACCCACAGAAGGAAACTCTAGATTCTTCACTTCCTCAACAGGCCTCATCAGAGAGAAAATTGTCTCAGAAACATAGTCCACTTCCTGATTCTCAACAAACTCCTGACTTTTCTCCTCCTCCATAGGTTTTTTTGGAGAAAGAACTATGGTTTTTTTGGAGAAAGAATTATCTCAGAAATATGGTCCACATCCTCGTTAAACGATTGTCTAGAAGTAGTATTCTTTGGGTCAACCACATCCTTACCAGCCTCAACAAGAGCGAAATCACATTTCTCATTATTAGCCTCACCCTCTATCCCTTTTCCACTTTCCAAATCTCCTTGGTCCCCTTTTGGTTCCTTAATCCTCCAGATCTTAGTCAGCTTGACTGATTTGGAAGGGACACCAGAAGCAAGGAAATATTTAGCCCAATGACCCATTTTTTTACACTTGAAACAAGCAAACGAAATATTTTCAAACACTATGTGTTGTTTCCATGACCCCACCTTGGATTTTAAGAAGAAGAACTCATGAAGAGCCACCTCCTGGTTGATCAAAACATAGAATCTGACTACAACAAGCCTCCTCCTCGATCGAGTGGCTTCATCAATGGAAACAAGCCACCCAAAGGAGTTTTCCACCACCTTAAAAACTTCCTTGTCCCAATATTCAAGTGGTAGATTCGGGAGTTTCACCCACACTGGCCCAAAATTAGCCAAGCATTTGATAAATCCATTCTAGGTTCCCACGAATGCAGAGCCAAAGATAGCCTCCCAAAAGACTAGGGACCTTTTGCAAAAACCATCACAGGTCCTCATCGCAAGAGAAGGAAAAGGAAAAGAAACCTTTAGCCATTGCAACGACCTCCACTTTCCCTTTCAATGCCCATTTCTTGCAAACCCGAGCATGAACTTCCTCAATACTCGGTCTAGGACCAAGCAATTTTCCAACTAGAGAAATCCATCTTAGCAATGTTCTTTTCCACAATAGAGTCTGAGACAAAGAATGAGAAAAAACCTTCCTCATTCGAAGAATACACTGACTCGTCAGCAATTCTTTTACCCTTAAGCTTAGAGGAAAATAGATCATACCACTATTGACACAGCAGAGAAGATTTCCCATTTGTTCGATTGGCATCCACCTCGGCCACCCCAATCTGAGGCGCACCTAGATCCCTAGATGGGACCCACCCATCAAAACTAGGCACCACGATACCCACATGCCCCAGAATCACTGACTCCTTTAAGGAACCATTGCCACAAGGCTCCTTGACTGATTCTTCTACACACTTTACCTTCAAGTCTGCACCTTTGACCGAAACCTCGCCCAAAGACCCAATCACCCCAGGATCAACATTCGAGACAAAATCCCCCCCACACGATTCTTCCTTCTCCACAGAAGAGTCTAAAAAGCCCTACTCTGTATTCTGCCCAAACTGCCATGCATCCAAACACTCCGCACTAGAATCCAAATTCAAATTGCTCAAGCCTGCAATCGAACCAACCTTCTCTCCAACCCGCTCTCTAATAGACACACCAACAGTCACCTCCATTCAATTTGTTAATAGGGTGCATTTAGTAATTTATTAATGGGGGGTGTTGGGATTCTTGGAGTGGGTTTTTAGGAAAATAACTTGTCATTTATTCATTCACCTCATGCAATTGAAGCTATTTGTGAATTTTGCAACTATCAAATCCCCCTTTGTGATTGTTAGTCCTTGTTCCCTTCAACCATTGTCACCATGTTTGTGTTGGTTTGGTGTTCGTTACATCGGTGCTTGTTTGTTTGGTGCATGGTCTCATGCTTTCTCATGTTTTCCTTTTCCCCCACACTCTTTCTCCAAGTTGGTATCATGGTTTCTCTCATTTTTCTTGTGATTTTGTGGTATTTTCTTTGTTTTTGTGTGTCGAGTTTGTTTGTGTGTTGTTGTAAATCAATTTGGTGTTCTTCCTTTTCATTTTTTCCTTTGTTTTCTTATTTTTCCTTGTTCTTCTTCATTCCCTTTTTTTCCATCTTTTTTCATCATCGAATCGATTTTGGTCTCAACGTGTTGGTTGAGGATGTATATGATGTCATCCGATCGAGTGTCGGGCTTTTCCCTTCTTGAGTGTTTTCTTGCCTTAGATATTTTTTTAGTGATTTTGGTTTTCGAGTGGCAAGTGTTGAGAGGTTGGTTTATTCTTTAATTTCTTGTGTAGTAAGGGTTATACAAAATCCTCAATGCTTGACGACTGATAATTTCTTGCATTAGAGTTTTGATGTTTCGATTAACAAGTTTTGATGATCATGGTTATGTTTTACTTATGGTTCAATTTCATGTTAGTAATATCATTTCCAAAAAGTCTAACAACCTAGGTACCTTATTGAAACACATTGAAAGCAACCACTTTATTGTCCGACATGGTCAAGACCTAACTTAAAAGAAACATTGGAGTAAATTTCTACTTTTCAAGAGGAGCAATAACTCATTATGGCTTAGCAAGTTGGATGTGCTAACACCACCCTCAAAAAAATTGTCTCTAGAAGGAGGGCATGGAAGTTATTCAAACTGGAAAACATTATTTTCTTCTCACCATAAAGATTCCAAATATTCCTCAAGTCTTCTCCTAACAAAGGAAAATTTCTAGAACTATCTTAGCATTGGAAACAAAGAAGTGATAAAGGAAAGATAAAATATGAAACATCAAATCCTATAGAACTAGTGCTAGAAGGAGGGCTTGAAAGTTAGTCAAACAAGAAAATATTATTTCCTTCTCATCAAAATATTCCAAAGAGTCCTCAATTATTCTCCTAACAAAGGGAATTTTTAGGAACTATCTTAGCATGGAAAATAGAGAATTGATAAAGGAAAGATCAGAGGTGAAACATCAAATCCAACATAAGTCCCATAAAATCCTGATCTTCTAAATTTACCTATAAGACCAACCTCACCCCTGATTACAATAATTGTTGCATCACCACCACTTAGGATGGTGTTTTCCACAATAAATGAGAGTTCCCCATTAAACATGGAAAGGCCTTTGCATGAGTTTCCAAAGAACGCAATTTTTTTTGTCCCAAGTACATATATAGTGAATCTAGGATAATAAAAGAACAAGTAAGAACCTTCAAAGAAATCTGTAATAGGGCTCAAATAGGTCATCAAGATGTATTTTGTATATTTTTCCTATATTCCTTAGGAGCTTTTTCTTACAGTTGGTACTTGAACCTGCCTAGAGGAACTATCACCATATGGTTGGATTTGGAAACAAAATTTATAAATTAGTTCAAGGTGTATATAGATCCTACCATTTTTTATCTCTAATTTATGTCTTGTATGAAGGAACCAAATGAACCTATTAGAATTTAAAATACTAGGTTCCACAAGAATTATAAAATGTTGGGTGATCCATACCTTATGCCAAAATTAGCTCTTGTCCAAACATATTTCAGATCACTAGATCCTCTGACCATCATATTATTGAGGAGATTACCCAAATGAAGCAAAGACACTTTAGATAAGGTATACAATGAGTCAATTATTTTCTCATCATATGGATCCTCAATATGGAAACCCTTATGTAATCTTACCAAACTTAAGCCTTCCCAATATGAAAAATCATATCCCTACGATAAACAATGCCCTGAGCAATCAAACACCCTTGATGAACCCTATCCCAGGAGCAATAAATTCATCACAAAATTTATTACCTTACCTTGAACAATGAGCCATAAAACTCACACTACACCCATGATTACATATCTGGGGTATGGGAAAGAAATAAGCATCACCAATGAGACAAGCTAGTCAGGGGGTAATTTCTTCGAACAACCAAGAATACCTCCAGAGTTGGGACATAATGCTCAGTTAGCATCTAAATTTAAAGCTATAAATAAAACATTGTCTCAAGTCATGAATGAAATCACTCATTTAAGATTTAACCCATCTCAAAGAGGAAATAGTCACAATCAAAATTGCCACCAACATTAAGGTAATAATCAGAACATTCAAGCCTTCCAAGTTTAAAATTTTAACTCACAAAGACCAAGCCGACCTTGGAATACTAGACCAAAAAATGGTAGAGTCCCAAATCCCTTAGAAACTACAAATACCTTGAATTGTCTCGATTCAATATTGCAAGGTTGTAGGTTTCACGAAACTTTTGATCATAATGAGGCTAACTACCTAGAAATACAGAGAGTATCTAAGATCATGTAGGGGACCCCCCAGTCCACTCCCAAAAATATGAATTCTATGATGGTAGACTCATATTTTTTACTCACTAAGGGAATTAAAGACCAAAGTGCGGAAGAAGAGGAACTCACCTTTCCTTTTGAGAGTGAAAATGAGCTAGAAAATACTGATATCTTTTTCTTTTTAGCAAAGTAGAAACAATTAGAATATGAGAAGCAAAAAAGATCTATTAACTAATGGGTTCCACCTAGGTCTGACCCCTCTCTACCAGATCCCCATGCTAAAAATTATACTATTGCTCCCAAGGGACCCTTTGGAGGTAATTCCAAACCTAGTAATTTCCAGATTTACAAAGACTCTAAGCCCAAATGAGGAAAAGTACAACATGGTAGAAAACCTGAAGAAGAAAAACACTAATATCTTTGTCTAAGACATGTTGTAGAGTTGTCCAAACCAGAAATATACACTGTTTAAATCTTTGGAAAACTCCTTAACTACACCCACCACTAATCCTCCAAAGGATAAGGGCCAGGTTTTGAGTTTCTCTAAAGCAATGGGTACAATATTCAAAGGAAAAATTGGAGTTCCCCCATTCTTATTGAGCGTTCAAATGTTTGGAGAGAACTTGCATAGCTTCTTGATTGAATCTAGAGCCTCATGTAATGTGATGACATACTCCATATGTTAGAAGTTGGGAATGATCCCTAAGCTTGCTAATAATGTTGTAGTACAGTTAGACAAGACTGAGGTGAAAGTCATAGTAGAATTGAAAAATGTACCCATGCTACATTGGCATACATGTGGTAGACATTCTTGAGATGTATGGAATGTTTCTTAGTATAGAATGGACTAAATTCTTAAGAGGATGGTTTTCCACTAATTTCACCCAACTATACTTGTCATGGAGAGGACTAAACAACCAAATTAAAATTGATGCAAAACCTAAATTGAAGCACATGATTACAAAGTACAACACTCCTAACGAAGTAGCTTTCATAGAATTGGACTTAGGAGCATACAAAATAAATGATGTGATGATGATGTCCTTAGCTACAAATCAAAAAATAGATGAAGACAAGACTCGTCAAAGGATTGCAAGATTTTGAGTCTTTTGATCTTATTTTCCAATAGTTTTTAGGTAAAATTTATTACAATATGACTAACTTTGGTAAATATGTAGATGCTTTTGTACTTTCATTGCAAAGATGGTGCCAAGTTCATAATAAAGATCATTCTAATTTTTCATTCCTTGCTTGCCAAGATGTATTGGCAAGAGTGAAGATGATATGTTATCAAAATTAGGAAGATATAGATTCAAATGAAGCATCTATGATAAAGGATTAGATAGAACAAGATGAAGTTATTGAAACTCATGATCATTAGGTATCAGAGGATGGACAGTGTATTGATTAAGATGTATTCAGGTTTCCAGCAAAAATACTTGCAAGATAAGTATGCTCTCTTCTTGAATAAGAAAGGTTAGATAAGTGTGAGGGTAAGGTTGTGAGAAACCCTTGTCCTCCTACTCATGAAGATGTCCTTATAAATAAAGAAGAACCATCGAAACCTGAGAAGAAAATGATGTGGAAGCTTAGGTTTGATGGATCTAAGTGAAAATAGGGAAATGGTGTTGGGATTGAGTTGATCAAACTGCAAGGTAAATCATTTTTAGGAGCATTCAAATTATAGTTTTTTTGTACAAACAATACGACAAAGTATGAAATATTAATCAGAGGCTTACTATTGGCTCATCAAAATAAAGTTAAAAAAAAAATCGTAGGAGATTCCCAAATGGTGGTAAGATAAGTCAAAAGAAATAATTATGTTGTAGATTCCCTTGTTGCTCAGCTAGCTCCTTGCAACCAATGATTGAGTTTCATTTGAAGATATTTTCTATGGATATGGTGCCTACACCATCAATTCTACATAACATTACAAATTTTTAAGCATTTGAGGAGGATCAACATATTCTCAAATTTATTACTAATTCTAGAATTTTTGTTGTCCAAATCATAGATGAATGTGATCGAGATCCATTCAAAATGGTCAAAGATGGTATTATAAATTTGAAGACTAACACCATCCCTAAGCGTATGGTTTCTTTGGAGAGGATATTTGACCACAATAATACAATAAGACCCCAAAAAACCAGCACTAATACAAGATGAGGTAAGTGTGAATCCCACAATTTAGGAGATGAAAAAGATAAAAGAGGTGTTTTCATTGAAGAGAAGAGATTTCCACAATCCATGAAAATTATTAATAGATGTTTTTGGATTAGATCATGTTCAAATTTTTTGCATCAATGTTTCATATCACACTTTTTGATCCATCATCAGGATGAACAAGAGATCCCCCTTATCTCTCCTTCCTCTTTCCAACCTTTGTATGCCTTGTTGGGTCTACAAGCTATTCATTTTTTCTCTCCTCATACTCTCTTGTTCATCATGATGATGGATCACGGAGTGTGATCCAAAACGTTGATGCAAAAAATTTGAACATGATCTAATCCAGAAACATCTATTGATAACGTTTTCATTGGTCAAGTCTTCACAGATAAGGAAAGAAATGGTATAGTAAATTTCTTAAAAGACTATAGAGAATTCATTTCTTGGAGTTATGAAGAGTTGAAAATTTATGATACTTCGCTAATTATTCATACCATTCCTCTGAAGAAGGAGACTAAGCCTTTCAAGCAAAGGAAATGCACTTGATTCAGAAGGAATTTCAAAATATATTAAGTACCAATATCATTTACCTAGTAATACATTCAACTTCGATTGGAAATCTAGTACCTGTAAGGAAGAAGAATGGAGAAATTCAATTGTATGTCGATTTCAAAAATCTAAACTGAGCATCTAAGAAAGATAATTTCCCACTTCCCTCACTAGATTAAGTCTTACAAATAGTGAATGGATACCAAATAATGTCATTCCCATAGGGATATTCTGGTTACAATCAAGTCATGGTCCAAGAGGAAGACAAATTAAAGACAACCTCCACTACTAAGTGGGGAACGTCTTTTACATATTGAAGAATACCTTTCAGTCTAATAAATGCTAGAGCTACCTTCTAGGGAGTGATGGACATAGCTTTCAAAGGGCTAATCAAGAAATTCATCATCATATACATGGATGATCTCACCATATTCTCCAAGAATAAAATTGATCATGTGACTTATATAAGATTCTCCAACAATGCAAGGAATTAAGTATTTCATTGAACACAAAGAAGTGTATTTTTGGAGTTACTAAACGGAATCTCTTAGGCCACATAATCTCTGAAAAATATATATAAATAGATCTTGACAAAATTGAATCCATTTTGAAGTTACCATTACCCAATAGTAAAAAGGAGTTGAAATCTTTCTTTGGAAAGATCAATTTTGTTACAAAGTTCATCAATGGATTTACATAAATTGCATGTCCTCTGAATGATATGTTAAAGAAGGATGTGAAGATTGAATTTACTTTATAATCAAAGAAATATTTCTAAGAAATCAAGGAAAGCATAACCAGTGCACCTATGTTGGCAAGTTCAGATTGCAATGAGCCATTTAACATCTATACTTTCACTTCATAATTTTCTTGTGCAGGTGTCTTAACTCAAAAGGGAGAAGATGGTGATAAAAGGCTAATATCTTTCATGAGCTCTCCATTCAAAAATGTGGAGATCAATTACCCCAACCTAGATAAATAATCATTTTCTCTTGTGAAAGCTATAAAGAAGTTCAGACATTACATCCTAAGGAGCAAAGTGCTAGTTATAGTCCCACATGTTGTAGTTAAGTCTATATTGATGCAAAATGAAAGAGAATGATGAGGCAAATGGATGGATATTCTATAGGAGTTTGACATGGAAATACAACCAATGAAGTTGGTTAGAGATTAGGATATAAAAAACATTAGTTGGAGAAGATAAAGAACTGGTGTGTCAACAATACACATAGCAGAACATTATTGCAAATGTATGGTACAAAGATATAGTTCAGTACTTGTTGCAAAATAAGTTCCCAAAGGATATGAATGCAACTTAGAGGAGAGTATTAAGGATCAAGATCCAAGTATATATGATAAAAAATAGATCTTTATACTGACAAAACTATGAGGTTGTTTACTTGAGATGCTTAAATAAAGAATTCCATGATACATTTGGTACTGGCCATGGTTTGACCGAAGCTACTGCTCACCAAATATTAAGGGTAGGGTATTATTGGACCACTTTATTTAAGGATGTATTTCAACATGTTAAAACTCACCATGGATGTAAAACTGGAGCAAGCAGAGAAATGAATGTGCCAATGCTACTATGGCCTATATATGAGGTACACCCTTTTTCCCAATGGGGCTTAGATTTTATAGGAATGATATACCCCTCATCTGTAGGACACAAGTTTATTCTTGTAGCTACTGATTATTACATAAGATGGTTTGAAGCAATCACTTGCAGACAAAGTATGATAGAGATGGTAATCAAATTCTTGGAGGACCACATAATGACCAGGTTTGGAATGCCATTCGCTCTGGTATGTGATAACATCCCCTCTTTTTCATTAGTTTAGTTATTACAATGGGCTTTCAAACATAAATTAATTTTGAAATATTCATCGAATTATTACCCCTAGGGTAATGGAGTTATAGAGTCAACTAATAAAAACTTGTTAGGTATAATTAAGAAACTGTTAGATAAGAATCCAAAAGAATGGAATTCTCACATCAAGTTTACATAATGGGAAATAGAACGAGAATAAAAAAATGCCTTAGGGACATCCCCTTGCTAGCTAGTTTATGGTTTAGAGCCCATATTTCTCATGAATCTCATAATTCCTATTTTAAATTTCATGGAGAATTATCTGGAAACAAATGAAAAGATTCAAGTTAGGTTGATGAATTTGTTGGATTTAGAAGAGAAATGAAACACTGCTCTTGAGCATGTTTCAAAACATCAAGCTTTAGTTAAACAATGGTTTGAAAAAAGAGCCAAGATAAATTCATTTGGGATCTTAGATCATGTCTTACTTTGGGATAATTCTAAAGAAAAGAAAGGAAGCCATTAAAATTTTGAGTGACTTTGGACAAGCCCTTATCAGATATTTGAGATATTAGGGGAGAATACTTTTAGGATCAACACCATGATGGGAGAACCAACCCTATTGCCAGTCAATGCGCAGTTTCTCAAACATTATTTTGGATCCTAGGGGATGTCACTTCCTTCTTTTAAATAATTAGGGTAGGTTTGTTTTTCTTGTTTTCTTTTCTTTTTTCATCTTGTTTGTTATGTTCTTTCATGTCCTTTCCATTTCTTTTCTTTCTTTCTTTTTCCTCTCTTTCCATTTGTGGGTTGCCATGATTGTGGCAGGTTTGAATATCAACCAAGAATATAATGCTATTAGTATTTCTTTTTAAAACCTTTTCCTTGATTAAGTTCAAATTTTACTAATCCATTATTAAGCTTGGAAGTCCTAGATGGTCTAAGGTATGAAGCCATTGATTCTTTGAATTTAGTTGTCTGAATCTTATTATATACAAACTTTAAGGAAATCAAGATTTGGATTAAGGGTAGGTAATGACCTTTGGACTCAAGAAAATATAAAGATGGTTGTCTTTCTCAATGACCACTATGATTCCCAATCCAACTCCAGGTGATATACTGGAAGAAAATATTATAAGGAAAATCATAAATAATTTCGCAATAAAATGTGTGATTCATGTAATCTCTATTGGGGCTATGGATGTCTGACTAACAGTAGAGATATGTTTCAGGGAATCGAAGGTATCTCTATCAAGTCTATGGACACCTAGGTATCAATAGAGCTATGTATAGATCACATCAACTAGGTCCTAAAAAATACATATATATGCTTATGGTAACACTAAAGTAGTTGGGAGAAAGACAAGATCTAAAAATTTCTTGATTTGAAGGTCATTCTACTTCATTTGTATCTTGTTTTGAAGGAATAAATAATTTGCACACACTATGAGATTCAAGTATTCTATTGTGATGGATAAATGGATCAATTTCTTAGATTGAGATGGATTCCTTTTCTTAATTTCAAGTTCTTAATCCCTCGAGTTTAGGTTTTCTTGAAATGTTTTGAAGAGAAAATGTTTCTTAAGCATTTTGTTTCTTGATTGCTCTTTGTTGTACCTTGCACTCACACCCCATTTTATTTCTGAAAAAATAGAGACCCCCCTTCTTTTTTGTGTGTTGTTTTCTCTCGTTCTTGCCTTGTCTTTTGTTTCTTTTTGTTCATTTATTTTTCCTTTTTATTCCTTTTCCCTTCTTTCCATCTTCCTTTTCATTCCCCTTTCTTCTAGGTGTCTTATTGAGTTCTAGGGTTTTGGGATACTCCATTCTAGTATACCAAATGGATCGAGATTGAACTTCATTATCTATTGGTCAATCCATGTTGGTTATTTCTGATTCATACTTTCACATGACAAAGTATTCATAGAAGCAAACCCACGATCCTAAAAGCTCAATGATGGCAACATCTTGTCGCCTTGATTATCTTGCCAATCACATCCATCAAGCACATTCAATTTTTTGATAGGGTGCATTTACTAAGTTATTAATGGGGGGTGTTGGGGTTTATGGAGTGGTTTTTTATGCAAATAACTTATCACTTCTTCATTGACCTTGTGTGATTGAAGTGATTTGTGAGTTATACAACTATAAAACCCCCCTCTACAATTGTTAGTCCCTATGGCCTTCTACCATTTTTATTGTGTCTATACCAGTTTAATGTTTGTTTCATCACTTCTCATTCATTTCATGTGTGGTCTCATTCTCACCCATGTTCACCTTTGCCCCCATGCTCTTTCTCTAGGTTGGTATCATGGTTTCTCTCATTTTCCTTCTGATTTCATGGTATTTTCTTGGTTTTTATGTGTGGGATTTGTGTGTGCGTTGTTGTAAATTGATTTGGCATTCTTCCTTTTTGTTTTTTTCCTTTTTCTTTTCATTTTCTCCTCTATTTTATTTTTTTTCCTTGTTCTTCTTTATTCCCTTTTATTTTTTCATCTTTTTGTGTCACTGAATCGATTTTGGTCTTGATGCATCGATTGAGGATGTTTGTGATGTCACCTGATTGGGAATTAGGCTTCACCCTTGCTAAGTATTTTCTTACCTTAGCGAGTTTTGAAGTGATTTTGGTTTTCGGGTGTTGGGTGTCGGTAGATTGGTTTATTATTTAACCGCCTATATAGTAAGCATTATACCAAAACCCTGACACCCGACGAATAATCATTTCTTTCCTTAGAGTTTTGATATTCAAAATGATTGAGTATCAAGTTTTTGTGGTCATGGTTATTTTTTACTTATCATTCAATAGAGTGTAATTTGAAGTCTTGATCCTCGAAATCCAACTTTTAGGCCTTATTGAAAAGCTTTTTTTTTAGAGTTTTCAAAGATCACTAATCTAATGTATCCTTTTTCGATTAACTTCTTACTGAGGTAGAAGTTAAGAGACATTTTCGAAGGCCAACCCTCAATGCCTTAGAAGAAAAATATTCATTAGAATGATTAAAGTATATTGGGTGTTATTTGCCTCAAGTTTATTTCAAAGCATATTTTTGTAAAATCTTAACTGAAATGGATAAAGTTCTTGAAAAAGGAATATTTGTTAGGGAGATTGAGAGAGGCTGGTGTGCTCTAAGAAGGTGTTACAACACCCTTTCATTGTGTACACCTTCAACTGACAGCATGGCATCCTTTTTTTATTGGTGCTTTGTGTTGTGATCTGTGTCCTTGCTTGCAGAATCTGGGGATTTGTGCTTGTTGTTTCTTCTTTTTGTTTCTCTAGTTTTTATTGTTCATCCTTGTGTGTTTATTTAGTGCCCCTCGTTTCCCCCCCAACTTGGGGGATTATGTCCTTTCAATTCCCAGGACTCATTTACTCCATGTGTTGAATGGAGGATATTAATGGTGCTGGGGGAAATGGGGCATCAAATACAGAACATAACTCTTCTAAAGGTTGTGATAATTCTGGTAATTTGGGAAATCCAAAACCATCTTATAAATCTGTGCTCTCTGCAAAAGAAGGGAAAATTGAGTGTCCTCTGTCTATGGCGTTCAATGGAGGATTCGTGGCACTCAATGGAGTGGAAACAGGAAGAATATTGGGGGCCGACAGAAATGGATTATGAAATGGAAGCAAATCGTCGATGGAGACCCTGGAGGGGGAGAAAACGGTAAGGATTCTCCTTCGACCGTGAAAGTGCTTTCTCTTACTCTGAATGATGAAATGTTAAAATCCATTAAAAGTGAGAAAAATAGGCTTAACAATGTGGCAGTGTTCTTTGCTTGTATGAACCCTACCACTTTTCCTTCAAGGAAATTTTTTGATGATTGGGTTAACAATGTCTAGGGAAATAAATTGGGCATTTATGTAAATTTCTATAGAATGATGCATAAAGGTCTTTTTATTGTGGTATTCAAAACTTGTAGCATGCAAGAAAGGGTCTTGAAGAAAGGTTTTTGGAATGTGGGTTAGTCATTATTTCACTCCTTCCTATGGTTTCCCCAAGGGGACATGGAGAAAGTTGTTGCTAGGTCCACTCTCAATTGGCTTGAAATTAAAAATGTGTCTGCAAAGTTTTGGTCTTTTTTGCCTCATCTTTTGAAGCCACTGGGGAACATTCTTTAGATTAAAGAAGCGAAGGTCACCCTCCCCCATTTGAACATTAGGGTTCTAATTGCACTCAACCTGGAGGTTGATATTCCAGGGAAAATTTCTCTAAAGTTTGAAGAACTTCTTTGCTAGGACATTGATGTTCTGGGTAATTTGAATGCCTTCTTTCACTATAAGAGGAATGGTCATAACAAAAGAGAATGCCCTTTGTTGAAGAAAAAAAATGATAATGAATCCTTTAATGTTATTCAAAATAATGAACCTATCGGGGATTCATCCCATAAACAAAATAATACAGACATGGATATACCTGATATACATAAACCAGAAGAAGAGGGCCCGCAAGATAAAAATGGTGAAAAGGTGTATGGTTCTTGTGGGGAAGAGGCAACTATCAACAACTATAAAGTTTCTTTAACAAATCCTCTATTTGAGGATGATTTTGAGGTTATACCCGCAGGGGGTCGAGACATGAACCAAGACAGCTCACATAAGGTGACCCCCAATGGAAGAGATGGTCAAGGATGGAAAAATTCTCAACAATTAGCATTAGCTACCACTAATGAGTGAGTAGAACAGTTTCAAAATAATAAATTAATGGTCCAAAATGAGAACATCCCCACTGTGAATACCCCAGTCATAGATGAAAGTGTTGGCAAAGAACTTGTTGTACATGAAGTTGATATGGTGGATGCCCAAAGAAAAGATGACTCCCCACCTTTTGTGGAAGTCACCAAAAAGAAAAAGAGGAAAACATTTGATAGGAAATCTCATTCTCAATCCAATTCTGATAAACCTACTCCCAAAAAAAGTGGGGAGATGTCGTAATTTTTTAATAGATTATATAAGAATCAGAAAAATTTCACCCATCCTTCCAGATGAAATTGAATATTTCTAGTTGGAATGTTAGAGGGCTTGAATTGAAAGATAGGAAAAAAAATTTCAGGGATTGGTGCAATAAATTGAGTGAGAAAGATATCATCTGCCTCTAAGAGGTGAAAGTAGTAGGCTTCCATGCTTCCACTGTTCTAAAATTTATTTGGAACCAAGCCAAAAGCTTCTATACTAAACATGAACATGGCAAAGGAAGGGCTTCCATTTTGGTAGGTCCAAGATGGGATAATTAGATTATTAACAATGGAGTCTCCCCATGTAATAGGGTATGTTGGGTCATTGTAAAAGATCATGAGATTGATGTGGGCATATGTAACGTCTATGCCCCCAATGACTACAAAGATAGGGTTTCCTAATGGGATTGGATTTCCACATCCCTCCCTAAAGTGCACTAGATCCTAATTGGTGACTTTAATATGTTTGAATATAGAGAGGATAAATTGGGTGGTATGAGGCATGAATGGAAAGGAAATGAGCAGTATTTTTTGGAAAAGTGTAAAAGAAGGCTCAATTTGATTGATCCCCTAGAGAGAAAGAAGAAAGAGTATAAAGGGATATGGTTTACCTGGTGTAACAATCAAGCCTCTAAATAAAGGATATATTGCAGGCTTGATAGAATCTATGTGGATGCTTCTTCCTTCTCCTTTGTCTATGATAAGGCTAATAATCCTATCACTGTTACCCTGGTCATTATGTCTGATCACTCTCCCATTTTTTTTGTCATTAATGTTCATGATAGGTGTCAGAGCATTGGCAGACCCAGGAAAAATAATGTGTTTAAACTTAATACCTCCCTTCTTAAGGATGGTGACGCCCTTGGGGCCATCAAAATGGCTTCTTGTATCTCTAAGTTTTGTCATCAGGAGTTGTCTGTGATTGAGAGGTCGGATTTTCTTGTTAGTCTGTGGAGAAAATTATTTCAATTTGTTGGGGGAAAAAATACTAAAGATAGATATAAATTGGAGGAAGTGTTACAAACTAGACTTAACAAGGTTGAAGTTTTTCTTCAACAAAAAGGGAATGATGAATATTTGGAAGGATATTTGGCTAAGACAAAGATGGAAAT
>VDFB02047230.1:178725278-178810305 GCA_007258455.2 Sequoia sempervirens
TAACACTTTTCCTTCAAGCAAATTTTTTGATGATTGGGTTAACAATGTCTGGGGAAATAAATTGGGCATTTATGTAAATTTCTATAGAATGATGCATAAAGGTCTTTTTATTGTGGTATTCAAAACTTGTAGCATGCAAGAAATGGTCTTGAAGAAAGGTTTTTGGATTGTGGGTTAGTCATTATTTCGCTCCTTCCCATGGTTTCCCAAAGGGGACATGGAGAAAGTTGTTGCTAGGTCCACTCCCAATTGGCTTGAAATTAAAAATGTGTCTGCAAAGTTTTGGTCTTTTCTGCCTCATCTTTTGAAGCCACTGGGGAACATTCTTTAGATTAAAGAAGTGAAGGTCACCCTCCCCCATTTGAACGCTAGGGTTCTAATTGCACTCGACCTAGAGGTTGATATTCCAAGGAAATTTTCTCTAAAGTTTGAAGAACTTCTTTGCTAGGACATTGATGTTTTGGGTAATTTGAATGCCTTCTTTCACTATAAGAGGAATAGTCATAACAAAAGAGAATGCCCTTTGTTGAAGAAAAAAAATGATACTGAATCCTTTAATGTTATTCAAAATAATGAACCTATCGGGGATTCATCCCATAAACAAAATAATACAGACATGGATATATGTGATATAAATAAACCAGAAGAAGAGGGCCCGCAAGACACAAATGGTGAAAAGGTGTATGGTTCTTGTGGGGAAGAGGCAACTATCAACAACTATAAAGTTTCTTTAACAAATCCTCTATTTGAGGATGATTTTGAGGTTATACCCGTAGGGGGTCGAGACATGAACCAAGACAGCTCACATAAGGTGACCCCCAATGGAAGAGATGGTCAAGGATGGAAAAATTCTCAACAATTAGCATTAGCTACCACTAATGAGTGAGTAGAATAGTTTCAAAATAATAAATTAATGGTCCAAAACGAGAACATCCCCACTGTGAATACCCCAGTCATAGATGAAAGTGTTGGCAAAGAATTTTTTGTACATGAAGTTGATATGGTGGATGCCCAAAGAAAAAATGACTCCCCACCTTTTGTGGAAGTCACCAAAAAGAAAAAGAGGAAAACATTTGATAGGAAATCTCATTCTCAATCCAATTCCGATAAACCTACTCCCAAAAAAAGTGGGGAGATGTCGTAATGTTTTAATAGATTATATAAGAATCAGAAAAATTTCACCCATCCTTCCAGATGAAATTGAATATTTCTAGTTGGAATGTTAGAGGGCTTGAAATCAAAGATAGGAAATTTTTTGTCAGGGATTGATGCAATAAATTGAGTGAGAAAGATATCATCTGCCTCTAAGAGGTGAAACTAGTAGGCTTCCATGCTTCCACTGTTCTAAAATTTATTTGGAACCAATCCAAAAGCTTCTATACTAAACATGAACATGGCAAAGGAAGGGCTGCAATTTTGGTAGGTCCAAGATGGGATAATAAGATTATTAACAATGGAGTCTCCCCATGTAATAGGGTATGTTGGGTCATTGTAAAAGATCGTGAGATTGATGTGGGCATATGTAACATCTATGCCCCCAATGACTACAAAGATAGGGTTGCCTTATGGGATTGGATTTCCACATCCCTCCCTAAAGTGCACTAGATCCTAATTGGTGACTTTAATATGATTGAATATAGAGAGGATAAATTGGGTGGTATGAGGCATGAATGGAAAGGAAATGAGCAGTATTTTTGGGAAAAGTGTAAAAGAAGGCTCAATCTAATTGATCCCCTAGAGAGAAAGAAGAAAGAGTATAAAGGGATATGGTTTACCTGGTGTAACAATCAAGCCTCTAAATAGAGTATATATTGCAGGCTTGATAGAATCTATGTGGATGCTTCTTCCTTCTCCTTTGTCTGTGATAAGGCTAATAATCCTGTCACTGTTACCCTGGTCATTATGTCTGATCACTCTCCCATTTTTTTTGTCATTAATGTTGATGATAGGTGTCAGAGAATTGGAAAACCCAAAAAAAATAATGTGTTTAAACTTAATACCTCCCTTCTTAAGGATGGCAACACCCTTGGGGCCATCAAAATGGCTCCTTGTATCTCTAAGTTTTGTCATCAGGAGTTGCCTGTGATTGAGAGGTCAGAATTTCTTGTTAGTCTATGGAGAAAATTATTTCAATTTGTTGGGGGAAAAACTACTAAAGATAGATATAAATTGGAGGAAGTGTTACAAACTAGACTTAACAAGGTTGAAGTTTTTCTTCAACAAAAAGGGAATGATGAATATTTGGAAGGATATTTGGCTAAGACAAAGATGGAAATGAGTAAGATCAAACACACAAGATTCAAAGGGAAAAGCATCAGAGCTAGGTTAAATTGGTTGAAAGAAGGAGACAAAGGATCTAACTATTTCTTCAATATTATCAGGTAGAAGCAAAAAAGAGAAAGGATTGAGGAGATCACTTTGGATGGTGGCATCACAAATAACCCTAAGGAAATTGGTAAATCCTTCTTTGATTTTTATAAAACTCTCTTTACATCGGAACATAAGCAGGAAAATATGGTTAAAATGGAGCAATGCACAAAGTTGATCCCCAAAAAAATATTTGAGGAAGATGTTGTGATCCTATCTAAAGATATATCTATCAATGAAATTAAAGACACAATTAGATCTTTGGCTAATGCCAAATCCCTAGGCATTGATGGGCTGCCTGCAGAGTTCTACAAAGAAAACATTGAGTGGATTGTTCAGGAGTTATTGGAGCTATACAATGAGGCCTTCCATAGATGATCCCTTGGTCACAACATTAACAAAGGGGTGATCAATCTACTCCCTAAAGGGGGGGACAAAAAAATGGTAAATAATTGGAGGCCAATAACATTGTTGAATCTATCTTATAAGATCATAGCTAAGACTCTTGCTAGAAGAATCTCAGGGGTGCTACGGAAGATTATATTTGTTACTCAAACTAGCTTTATCAAAGGAAGGTATATCCTTGAGAATCTGATAACCAGCTGGGAAGCAATGCATTGGGCCAAAGAAGATGGACAAAATGCAGCCATGATATTGTTAGATTTTGAAAAAGCTTATGACAGAATAGAGTGGCCATTTGTGATTGGTATGATGAAAGCTTTTGGTTTTCCCTCGTACTTTTGTAAATGGATTGAGATTTTATTTAATGAGTCATCTACCATAATTGATGTTAATGGATGCTTTTCTAATCTCATTCAGCTATAGAGATCAATAAGGCAAGGATGCCCCATTGCAACGGCTTTATTTGTTATTGTTGTTGATGCTTGATATTATATTCTTAGAGGTGTTGAGTTGGGTCCATCAGTCAAAGCTATCAAGTTACCTAATGATAATATATTGCTCAATTCTCAATTTTTAGATGATACTGTCCTCTTCCCTGAACTCAGTGAGAACAATTTTGATAATATTCTAGAAAGGCTGGAAAAAAAAAAATTGGCCTCGGGTGCCAAGGTGGCCCCTCAAAAATCAACAGTTATTGGTTGGTCAGAATTACCCCCAACATGGCTTGCAAATAAAGGTTGGGGTTGGGATGGACCCTCCAAGGTGGTGAGATACTTAGGAATCTTGTTTTCTATCAGTCCTTCTCTAAAGGATATGTGGGAGTGGATCTTTTCTAAGGTAGAAAGAAAGCATCTCAAATGGAAAACTCCTTTCTATGGCTAGGAGAGTGCAGGTTGTTCAAAAAGTATTTTCATCTCATGCCATCTACTAGTCCTCTACATGGTTGTTCTCTAATTACTAGGTTAAAAAGTTGGAAAGGATCTTGAGAGACTTCCTCTGGTTAGATGGATAGGGTAACAAAAAAATACATAATGTTTCATGGGATTGGTGTTGTACTCTGAAGGAGCTTGGGGACCTGGGTCTCCATGACCTTAAGAAACATGGAATTTCTCTAGCTTCCAAATGGATTTTTAAGTCCATCCAAGGGAGTGAGCCTTGGAAAGTGTTGATTAGAAACAATATTAGTTTATCCAAGCCCAAAAAAGGTAGAAATTGGAATTCTCTGGGATTTAGTGATATATTGTTGGGGGAATTTGAAGTTAAAACTTTTGGGTCTACTATCTTCTCTTCTTTGTGGAAAGCTTGAACTCAGGTGAGAGGAATTATTTGTGATAGAAAGTCTATTGGTCACTCTCTGACCTATTCAGTTGTGGATAGATCTTTGTGGTGGGGGGTCATGTTAAATCAAAAACCTCTTGCTCTGACTCAATGTTGCTTGACTAAGAGTTGGAACTCCTTGGGTATCTCCTTTGTTGGTGATCTTCTGGTATGTAACCTTCTTGGGATGAACTTTTCTCCAAGTATAATATTCCTCTGTCCCATAAGAAGACATACACTTTGATTTTTAAAGAAGCGGGGCCTTTCTTTCCTAGCAGAATTGTAACTTCTGGAAAGTTTTTGGATCAATTAAAATGGAATAATGGCAATTTTTTTCATGATATTATTGCTAAACAGATTTATCTGATGCTTAAAGGTGAATTTAAGATTATACGGTGGATAAACGAGTCCTAGGACTATCATTGGTCAGAGTCCAAATGGTGCTTTTTTTTAAACATTTTTGGTGTAGCCCTAGTGAACCTAAGAAGAGATGTTTATTATGGCAAGTTTTGCTCAAAAAATTTGTTGACAGGGATTTGTTGTCTATTGTTGGTCTCTCCCTTGTTGTGTGTTTTGTGTGCTCTACCTCTAAGACTATTTATCATCTCTTCTTTGAGTGTCCTTTTGCTTCATTGGTCTAATCCTTGTTTTTGGGATTCCCTGTTACTTGGAACTCTCGGCCAGGTCTGTCTTGGTTTGAAATCTTAGTTGGCTTTATTGATTATTTTGATGATTATCTTAACACTTTTTGGTATGTGCTCTCTTGTGAAATTATTTTATTTTTATGGTCCAAGCGGAACGAGGATGTCTTTCAAGGTTCAAAGAGAACCCTTGCTAAGTTTAATCTTAAACTTGTATTCCTTTATATTATGTTACAGGTTTCTGTAGTGTTGGAGATTCCTAAAAGGTCATTCATGATCCTGGTCAAAAAAGGAATGTTGATTATTTATAAACTAGATATCAAGTCTACTCACTTTTTTAATGCATACAAAGATATGCTTGATAAAGAAGAACTGAAAGTCATTGAATAGTTCATGAAAGACAAGAAAATTTCTAAAGAAGACATAAAAGAAAAGAACAAAGCACATAAACTCATAGATGATCCTCAATGGGATGCATCTATTGTTCTTGATATTGATCCCCCCTCGGGAGATATGATACAGATAATGTTGAAGTGAGCAACAATGTTATAGGGTCATGGGACGTAGTATGACTCAATTTCTAGTTTTAGTTTAAGTTACTCAAAACTCTCTCGATCTTAATGTTTTGTAATGGCTGATAAGACTTCTCCACAGCATAGTTGAGTATGTGCAGGATCATGATGGGCCAAAAAGTGGCAATATGATGGGTATGTGGCTGACGACTTTTTTTTTACCCTAAATTGATGAAATGAAAAGGGTTTTAAAGGAGATTCTCAGCTTTCCACCAATATAAATTATTATTTACTTTGAATTTAATAAGTAATTATTATTCATTTTCTATTCAAATTATGACTAAAGTCCCTGATTGATAGACCCGATTGAAAAACATATCTATATTTCAAACGGTGTCACATTTTTTGAATCCAAAACATGCTACATTCTATGTTTTGTATACTATATATTAAAAAAATAAAATTTGAATTTCATGAAGTTTTGACCAAGTTAAGGTGGTTAGACATAGGAGTTTTTATATTTTTTAAAATTTGTAATAAAAAATTCATAATTAATTATTTACTTGGAAAAAAATTACAAAAAATATGCATCACATCAAGACATGAATCATGTACTTATATCTAAAATCTATAAAAATATTATGATTTTATTGTGGTTAGGTGGTCGCAGACACCTACTTCTTATTTTTTTCCCTAAAATTTAAGTACTACTACATTGAAATTTCAAATTTTCACCAAATATATTTTTATTTTTTAAAACCTAGTATTTTAGAAACTACATTCAATTTTCTACAAATTATATTCTTACATATTTTTGAAATAATATAGATAACTTATTCAAATTTTTACGTCAAGTTGCCTAACTCTGATTTTTCTATTTTTTTTGCCACTTAAGGGCCTGTTTTTTCCATGATGATCCTGCACATACCCAGTTATTTTTTCTCTTGTTCGTAGTTGTGGTTAATATAGTGGATCTTACTGGTTGATTTTGATGATCAAGATATGATGATGCAATTCTTTATTGAACTATTTCTAATATAAAAAAAAATCTTAACTGAAATATCCAAGTTTTGATCCCTAAAATAGGAGTAAGAAATTTGAATGTCAGATATCGGGAGTAATCCTTACCAAACATTGAACTCGTGGAAAAAATTTAAGAAACATGCACGATCCCCAACTCTCAAAATCCTTAAATAGTTTTTCGTTGGGTGTCACTAAGAAACTTCCCACTTATAGAATTCTTACAAGTAAGAAACAAGCCATAACCCCGACTCTCGACCCCTAATGGACCGTAATTAAAGTTCAAGATTCCTTCATTCAGGTTGTTTTAGCTCTTGGGTAGGTTATAAAGGTTAGGCCCAAGGCTTGATCCCCAAAAATATATTTTTTGGCTTGGGTACTCTTTTAACAAGATGTTGCTTTTTATTCTAAGTTATTTATCAGTTTGTAGAGATTGGTTAAAAGGTGTTTTGTCTTCCTTGAAGTATTAACTATGGATTATTTTAACGCATGGTTTTTTTATATGTAGGACATGTTGCAAGGTGTATTACCTTGGTCTCCTTTTTCTATGCATTGCAATGCTCAGGTTCGTGACATGGCTTAACCCCCTCCTATGGATTCCTTAACTCAAGCAGTTGTATTAGGCACTAACAGGTTGACCTTTTGGTGCAACGGCAACCGTCTTTGCAACAATTAGTATCAGATCTTGGGTCACAGGTTCAAACCCCTCACTTGTGTTGAGGGGGATTATTGCAAGGTGTGCACCCTTGGTCTCCTTGTACTGTGCAATGCAACACTCAAGTCCATGACATGGCTTAACTACCTCTCGTGGATTCATTAACTCAGGCGGTTGTATCAAGAATTAATAGGTCAATATTTTGGTGCAATGACAACCATATTTGCAATAGGATATATGCCACCAAAATATCTCATAGAAATAAAGTACCAATACAAAGGTTACCACCCTCCATCAAAGATGTTCTCTCCCTACACTAAAATCAAAGACACTGACCTAGGACATGTGGATATCAATGAGTTTAAATGAAGAATCTATGATGAAGAAACAAGGACATGTGCAACTACCACATTGGCCAATTCAGGCTTAGTGGAGGTAATTTCCTTACCAGTAACCGCACAGTCTCTAGAGTTGGTACCAACATGTTCCCATTATTATGAATATAGAAACAAAAGAATAATGGGATCAGCGGGAGAGGTAGTGTTGGATGTGAGTTTACATATGATTGAGAGAGACTTCAGGATCCTTGCATCTCCCTAATATGAGGCTATAGATATGAAGAAAGCAATGGAATACTTTGAGAACAATGAGGCAAGCAGTCTCAATTGTTACACCCCAATTGTGTAATTACAATTTACTATTTACTATGTAGGGTAAAATGTGAATGTAAGGTGAATTTTGGATATGAATTAATTTTCCTTACACTTTGTTATTGATATAATATGAATGAATGTTATTTCATGTTATAGGAAGAAATTCATGTGAACGGATGGTTATTGAATTGATATTCTAACTTTGGAGATGTATTATATATGTTGCATATTTTGTGAACAGCTGACTATCGTAGGCACATGTTAGTGATTGCAGGTAAATGTTCATTCCTCCAGGCGAAGGGGAAGTATCACTCAGGAGAAGGTCTTGGTCAGGTAACCGGTAACGTAAACTATCCGAGCTTACACACACTCACAGTAGAATGATCAAGTCTAGACATATAAGTGGGAAGTTGGTAAGTCACCCCTAGTTTGATGTGTTTGCATTAGTAAAGATCTTGTTTACTATTGAGTGCATTATTGGGTGATGTTTATCTATTTGAGATTTTGAGACCTTTATGTTTGAGCTTTTAAGACCTTCCTTATTTTATTGTGCTTGACTGTATGGGTGAATGAGTATAGGGATATATGCATATATATGCATATGTCAGCATATGTGTATGATGGATATAATGGGATGTCCATACGAGTATGATGACATGTGTATAAGATATGCATATATGTATATAAATGTTTTTTATGATGTTTGTGAGAGTATAATCACGTGGTCATGATCATTTAGATTTAGAATGGATCATTCAACTAACATTTTGCTATATAATATATATATATATAAATATCTATATATATATGTACAAATACACACATAAGCGTAAAAGCTTAATAGAGGAGTGTGTGTGTGTGTGTATATATATATATATTATTGTGCATGAATGTTTACCATTAGTATTCATTTGTATGCCAAATGTGTACATACTTGATTGACTTGGGATATAAATATATATATTAGTACATATATACGTGTATATATATATGCTAGATAGCATTAATGCTATTTATTGACATGCATATATATATATATATATATGTATAGGTGCATATATAAATGTATATATTATAAGGTTCCATATGATGCTATTATGTGTTTGAGGTTTATGTATCTTGAGCTTTCTGTCGATCCATATTGACGTATATACATGTATTGATTTGTGTTGAGAGCATAATCATGCACATGTATTTGTAAGTAGAAATACTTGCAAATATACTCACACATGGAATCAATTATATATGTGTGTGTGAATATATGCACTTAAATGAATGTAAGTATCGACAAGGAAATGATATGATAGGGGTAACCTGATATATGTGTGTGTGTAAAACCACGTGTTCATAATCATTTGATATCGAATGGATTACTTGATTATCATATTACCATATAATGTATACGCTAATACACTTGTAAGTGTTAATGCTTATCAGAGAATTGTACATAGATAAGTATATGTGTATGAATATGCACATGTATTATTATTTACAGAATATGATAAAAATAGTTATACATTTGAATTAAGAATGGATATATATAATGAGGATAATAATATATATATGTAGTCAATAGGGTTATCATGTGAATGATAACTTGCTTGTATTCATTTGCATATCTATATATTTGATGTATACATTGATCGACAAAAACATAGTTACTACGTATTTTGCATATATTGTATACATACATATATTATATGTGTTAAAATACATAGCACTGGTTATATGGTGCATGATGTAATATGAATATAGCTAGCACATATACATATATGTGCTAATATAACATAAAATTCCCAAACTTAGAAGTTGCATCATATATGGGTTTGAAAGTGAAACTTTATAGCATTTTATAAGTAGCTCTTGAAGCCATACGTAGCATAGGGCATGGGATGCAACTTTTAAGAGGAAGCATACATATATGATATATGTATAGGGTTGCATAATATAGCGTGGGATTCATATATTCGATATAGGCAATAGCATGGCATGTTACATGTGGTATCAAAGCTACCAGGTTCAACATTGAAACCTATGAGCTCATTACGCAAACAATTCCTAAACCTAACTAGAAGATAATGGTTGAAAATTTCTTGTGCCACAATGACAAGAGAAAAGAACATAGGGAAGTAAAAAGGAAGATGAGAATTTCTGGGAATTTGAGAAAATTTGGGACTAGTTAAGAGTCGTCCCTATAGTTAGGAACTCCTAAAGCAACAACTTATAAAATTCCCTTGGATTGTGAAAGATTATGCAATCAGGTTATGTAGGAAGGTTGGGAAGAATAACCAATATATACCTTTATCCTATGAAATAGTTATATGACTCTAAGGGGATGGGAAGAAATGAGAGAACCCTTTTATAGTAGCAATGTCACGTCTCAGACTTTGATGCTGTTTTGTCCATGGCTTTGTGTGGATTTATTATATGAATGATGGTGTGTGTTAGAGTAATATGATATAATGCAATGCTTTGGTGTGTGGAAATGTGAAAAATATTTACTTTTGAAATTGTGAATGCATTTTATTTTAAAATACGCAAGATAGAACAAAATAGAAGTATTGATTTAATTAATGCTTTGATTTATATCTCTATATCTGTTACTAATACAATTTCGTTGTTGCACGCCTGAGTGCACTTGAGTTGCAGGTGGTCGAAGACCAAGAGTGTGATTGAGGAAAGAAGGCTAGCTTCCCGATAGGGTAAAAGAGGAAGAACTCTCGGTCACACACACAACACCTAAAAATCATATAGTTGCATTTAGGCAATGACTGTTTCAATTTGATTGTTTTGAATTACTTACAAATAGGTAATAAATGGTTTGAATAAATAAATAATAAGAATAATAACATAAACATAAATTAATTATTAATTGAAGTTTTAAAAGGATTATGATTTTTTTTATTAAATCTATCTTAATTAACAAGCCAAATAAATATGTGTTTATGAAGTAAATATTTATTGAATTATCTATCCCACTTTCTGTGCAAATAATTGAAAATCTTTTTATTAAATTTTATTTATTTATGAAATTGAAATAAAATGGAAGTATTTTTATTTGCATATGTTTTAATTCAAAGTCCAAGATAAGGGAGAGGAAACTAATATTAAATAGAAAAGATAGTCCCGAGAAAATTGGGTTCTGGAAATTCTTCTTAAAACCAACAATGTTCTCGGCAAGTGGCTATCTCCTTATTTTTGCATGTAAATATCTGCCAAGAAAATTATCCATCTGTCAATTTGAAAGGGTCTGCATGACTCTCAGAAGAAGGGAATAAGGCTTTAAGGTGGAGAGAATAGAAGCATTATTCAGAAAAAGAACCTGCTCAGGGAGAAGTAGACTGAATGAAATTCTGGACATCTGCAACTGGAGTAATTTGCCAGGTTTTTCCATTCTTTTCTTTTAAACCAGTTTGAATTTTAGTATGAAATTGGAGAATTTGTATGCAAGATTTTATGAAAATGAATACAAATGCCTGAGAAAATGTCTTCAAGTTTTATTTTTAAATCTGGGGAAAAACCTTCTCTTCATTTGTTTACATTGTTGAGAAAATGCCCAATTTCTTTATTCCAGAACAGGGTTATATTCTTTTGCAATCTGCATTTCATGAAACTACCCTCATTTGCTATTCTTTTGTACAGAAAATTGTGAGAGAAAAGATAACATATGGAAATAAATAAATATATATATATATCCCGTATATATATCTCTTCCTGTTTCAAAATTCTTTGAATGAATCCATATTCAAGTTTTAGCTGGGCGAATACTTGTTACTGGCATTAGATTTTGTGTGGGGATTAATCCCCAACCCCGTCCCAAGGGAAGGGACGGGGCTGTGGGGAGGCTTGCGCCCTCCACAGGCCTCGGCTTGTGGAGAGGGCACGGCCTCCTCACAGCCCGCGCCCTCCCCTTTGGTAGAGGCGTGGCCTCCAGACACTTCTGTGTCTTTATTTTATGTTTCAAACTTCGAATTCATTTTTCAATAGCATGTTGTGTATTATGTGCGGTAGATTTACATGGAAAGATAAGTATATATATACAATTTCATATATATATATATATTTTTTTTTATATATACACACACAGAGCTGTGTAAATATATATATATATATACAAATGTGAATTTATATAGATATAACCATCTGCAGAACATGATATATTTCAGACAAATATATATATAAACATTTCAGTATCCCTAAAGCTGAAACTATGGAAATGAAGTTCTTGGAATCATGCAAAATTGGTGATTTTCTTTTGGTCACATATTATTATGTTGCATACAGATGTAGATTTCTGAATATTAGCATACACTAGAAAACATAGATACAAATATGCAACCTCTATTTTTCTGAAAGAATTATCCTGTTTCTGCATATTATTTTAACCAGAAACTTGTAGCAAATTGGGAATTTTACTTTCAAATCAGCTTGAATCTTGAAGATATAGAAATATACAAAAATCTGAGAACACTGTTTTTAAACAGAAAATTATTACTTTTGCTTGTGATAATACACTGAAAAGTACCATGATATACATACAATTCTTTACATTTAAAAACCAAACTTGAGCAAAGAACATTCAAGAAAGTAGCTTGGAGTGAGAACAGATTTCTTTACTAAATAGAAAATATTATGCTGAGAAAAGAGCAGATTTTAAAGAACTAAAAACAAATCTTTATCAAATAGAGGAATAAATGTTGACTTTTGTGATTTTGCTGAGAAAGAGAACATATTTTACTTAAATTTTGAAACTTTAAATCTATTTATTTGGGTTAAACATTTAGAGATTGAACTCATGAAATACTTGAAAACTCTCTCTTTTACACTTTAAAGATAGATGAATTCTCATTGCAAATGTGAAGAGAAACCAGTTTGATAAACCTATTATGAATATGGGAATATGAAAAATTCCTTTTTGAATCAATGAAATGTATGAAGCATGTAAGGAAAAATGCATAATTTTCTATTTTTACACTTTTTACTGTATTCTGGTAACTTCCGGGACAGGATGCCAAAGGTGGGTCCACAGAGACGGTAGTTTCACCTTTTCTGAAGCTACCACTTGTTTTTTTTTAATTGTATGCTTGGCCAAGCACTTGTACCTTTGAAATAGATGGATTTGTTTTAAAAGCCTAGAAATATATGTATTTTAGTCTCTGCCACCTCCTGTTGCAAGAAATATGTTTTCTCATATTAGAAATGCATATAGGCACCAGGCATGCATCGAGAGTTCCCTCCTATTTTATTGTGTCAGGTTGCTAGGCTCCTTATGCAGGGCCAGGGATTCCTTCAAGTTAGGAAGGAACCCGGGGAAGTCATGTACTTCGTGGTTGGGCGGAAAAGGCGCCTGAATCACACTCTTGGCCCCAGCTCGCAAGAAGACCAATGGTGTCACGGCAATTGGAGGATCAGAGTTTTTACTTTACTATTTATATACTTGAGTATCCTACTGGAATGGCTTGTGAAGCCCATTGTAAATGTAAATGTATTTGGCATTTGTTATTGCAACATTGAAATAGATGTGTTATTAATATTTTGATGTAACATTGATATAAATGTATTTATTGAAGCTATTGGTCTTAGACAAATGTGAATATTTATTGGTTTATTGATCTCTTTTGAGTATGGGTGAATATATGTAAAAATGCATTGATATACTTGGCCATGTGCATAATCATAATGAAATGCAAATGTTATATTTTATATACAGAAAATGCAATTTGTTTTAATTCTTTTACATTGAGTTTATTTTTGAAAACTCTTATTAATGGCATAATTTTTAAAGTAAACTTTTGAAATGGATTGAACAATTTAAAATGTTTTTGCTTATCTCCCAAGCGTTACAAGCAACCTATAGTTATGAGGAGTCAATAATTTTTGGAATTAGTGAAAACACTACGAATCTATGTGTATGCAATGTCAGCATAAATTAGATTGAAGTAGAGAGTCAATGAAGGAGGTGTCCACAAGGGTTGGAGAACTCTTGACATAAATATAATTCTTGTATAGAGATAGGATCTTGCAAGAAAAGAGTTAGTACCTAAGAAAAGAGAAAAGATCAGAATGGTCAAAAAGAAGTAATCAATGACATGGGCATGGTTCCACCAACAACATCAATGAGATCAATTTGAATTTTTGATTAAGATGAGAGAAAGAAACCAAAAAACCTTGGTATTTATAAAGGTTATGAAGATTACTTAAGAGTGGAGCAAGTCATTTGGAA
Organism: Sequoia sempervirens; assembly: GCA_007258455.2. NCBI lineage: Eukaryota > Viridiplantae > Streptophyta > Pinopsida > Cupressales > Cupressaceae > Sequoia > Sequoia sempervirens. The sequence goes on from VDFB02047230.1 coordinate 178,739,069, forward strand.
ATGTGATTATGAGAGAGAAACCTGAAAAAGGTAAATCAAGTTAACCTAACAAAGATTTGAATAGTACATGGATTGGTGGGAGTATAAGATGAACTCGCCAACATGACAACTATTAGAAAACCAAGATCTGAAATGCAAACCAGAAAAGCCTTCCACAAAAGAGAAAATCAGAAAAAGCAAGAGCTTTGCAAAAGATGTGCAAAATATTATTATTCAGGAATTCTTAATTACATGAGATGATTTGCTTTATAAAAGAAAGTATGCATAACCCTAATCTTATCTTGAGCAACAAGATAGCTCAACAAGATAAGGATGAGAATAATTAACCTAGGAATTAAAATATTACCTAAGTAAAGTTATGCAAGTCTAATTAAATATTAATTACACTAACACCCCCCCATAAGTGCAACTTAGGGAGACTAAAAAAAGCATGCACCTAAAAACTAAGATGAATGCAAGAAAGCATGAATGGGTCCCAACAACAAAGACCTAATTAGGTACCCATGTACAAATGCAATAATGAGGTAGAGAAGGAAAACCCAGTGGGACAAAACCCCCCTACAATGAGATGACTATTGCAAAGAAGCACTGGAAGAACACTGTGGAGTAACACTGGAACCACAATCCAACAAGCAAGGAAAGATACTTCTATCTACAAGAAACCAAAGCGGAATCATAATAATGTGACAGTAGACCCAATGCCACGGAACACTGGAAAACTCACAAACTAGAACAACCCTGGAATCTGTGAAGCAACAGTAGATGAAATGATGACAAAATCTAGAAACCGTGTATCTCGATGTTGATGCCAAACTGAGACTAAAAATATTCCATGGGAACAAGTACCATAAAGACTATGGAACATCAACCATAAAAACATGGCCCTCAAATTGAGAAGGATCTGAACCAATGCGGATCAAGAACCATAAACTCTCAATCTAAAGTGTGAATCAATGAATCTGTTATGTGTCAAGCTAGAGCAAAAAAGGGCCAAAAGAAACTAGGAAACCAGATTTAACCCATGCGAGCTATCATCAAAACAAGATGGAGATGGAGATCAAAGTGCATGCACACTCTAATCAAATTATTATGCAAGAAACCCCCCTGATGGAACTTTATCTTAGTTCATTTATTACAATAACCCAATGATTGTAAAAGGAGAGAATTCTAATGTGCATAAATAGAAAAATAAGATGATTTGGTACTGAAATGAAGTACAAATATTCAAGTTTCACCTTTCCAACTGTCAAAACATCCAAGTAATCTCCAAAACACCCATCAGGAAAAATCTAGAATAACGATCAACCTGGGATAGATACAAAAAAAATTGTAGACAACAAAATAGAGCTCTTTAATACCTTTCCAACTTCACAAAGAAGATGAAAATTGGAGATCGTGGCAAAAAGTTATGAGCTCGGAAGCCATAAATGAACATCTGACTTCAAACATAAATAAATGAATCTAAACAAAAAAATACTAAAAAATAAATTGCACCACTAGAAAGTGCTCGGAACCAGCTTTCCGGCGATATCTCGTTTTCCCAATTTTGACTCTGTATGCCCAAGTTATGCCAAAAAGAAAAAAAGTCCTCCTTTAGGGAAAATGGGGGCTTGGAGGGGGGCTTGGAGTGTCGTACAGATGCTGACATCATGCTGATTTCAGCATTTTACAAGCAAATATTTGATGGCCTGGAGGCCGTCGAGGCAAAAAATCTCCCCCCTGCCGAGAAAAAAATTGACGGGCGTCGGTATATTCTCTGCTTTTGCTGGAATATTTTGTTTCTAGTCGACCAGAAGCTGGGTTGAGGGTCTGGTCCGCAATAAGACCGTCATCGAAGCTTAAAGGTGCCCACAGGGGCTGAGCGTAGAGACTGGCGACATTTGGGCACTGTAGATGGGCGGCGGTGGCAGATCGGTGGCCACTTGGTGACCACTGGGCGGCGAGATCCTTTAGAACTGCAGGCACCGGCACAAAACACGAGAAATGTGTTTTTTTGTTTTTTTGTTTTTTGTGCCTCGGGGAGCGTGTTGGGGAGGCCGTACGGCCCCCAAACAAAAAAAATTGCCTTCCGGACCAACTTCACCAAAATCAATGAAACGAAAAGGCGATCTTAGGGTTTTTGGCCGCTGCGAATGCGATGGTGACCTCCTTTTGTGCCCAAAATGCTTCAAAAAATTGGCCACCTCCAGAGCTTCCAAAAAATCTTAGAGCTTGAAACCCTCACAGATCTGGCAAACGATGACCAAAATCTGCAAAATAAAAGCCAATCCTGACTTTTTCCAGCGCTCTGAATCCAATGGTGAAGCTCAATCTGATCCAAGATGCTGCATAGATGAACTCAAGGCATGATACCCTTGAGGAATCCCAAACAAACTCTACAATGATTTTCTTCAAAAATCTGAGAAGGGGCTGCAAAATCAAGGCTTTAATACCATGTTAGAAACCAAGATTTGAAATGCAAACCGAAAAAGCCTGCCATAGAAGAGAAAAATAGAAAAAGCAAAGCTTTGCAAGAAGATATGCAAAATATTATTATTCAGGAATTCTTAATTACATGAGATGATTTGCTTTATAAAAGCAAGTATGCATAACCCTAATCTTATCTTGAGCAACAAGATAGCTCAACAAGATAAGGATGAGAATAATTAACCTAGGAATTAAAATATTACCTAAGTAAAGTTATGCAAATCTAATTAAATATTAATTACACTAACAACAACGAAAACTAACTTATGTTTTGAGGTCCAAAAGGAAATGGAATACAATAAGGCACTATGTGTCAGATCAATAGAAGTTGTAAGGAAAATAACGTTCTAAGTTGAAAGGTACCTCAACCAACGAGAGTATGGATATTTCTCCACAAAAAAGGTTATTGGGAAGAATTGGAATATTAGTGTGCCTCTTAACTTCTAAGTTGTTGATTATTCGTTAGATCTCTTATCGAATGATCCAAAATGTTGAATTTACGAGATTAGAAATCAATGACGAATTTAACGTTGGGAAAAAGTATATTCAAAATATGCCATTGAGGCAAGAAAAAGGCAATAGAAATCCAACAAGAAGGAATGACAAATTATTTCAAAGAAGCAAGTGTTTTCTAGGAGTTTAATTTTGAGTAGATCAAATGTTGTGGAAACACTAAGGGGGGAAGGAAGAGAGTTAATTGACTCGGATTAAGTACCCCAACCAACAAAACTTGTGAATATATTTTGGAAGAACTAATGACTTCTTCATAAGTCATGATGTCAAATAAGTCGTACATTTTATGACCACAAGGAAAAAGGTATTGGGATTTTTGGAGAAAGATAAATGGAAAGGTCAAGGATTATGATATATTATCATCCCATACCTTATATTTATCTGATTGAAAGATCAAGCAATATTATCATTGATGCCTTAGCGAAGGATACGTGGATAATTTGATCATGATAAGGAAGATCATTGTCAATGAGATTGGAAAGGGAAGATCTAGATAACTCATGATTGGAAGAAAGAGTCCTACTAATCCTAATACCTTATGGAAAATAGCTATTGTTGAACTATTCTTAGATAGTTAGACTATGTGCATAGTGGGAGATATTTCAATGTCGTGAAGCGACTTGGAATTATTATCTAACTATCATAAACATTATTATCTAACTATGATAGACAACCTTGGGGATGATAAGGTTTAGCTAATATACCATAGAGAAGGTATTTAAGATACGAAGTGATGTTATGAGAACCACATCAATATATCTTTACTAGAATGATTAATTGATAATACCTTATACTTGAATGAAATCCTAAGTTTGGAATAACCTACTTGAGACAAGAAGTTCATTCGTATAAAGAGAGAAACCTTAGGTTAAGTTTTACCTGTTGGGTTGGAATATGTACTAGACTACTCAATGAAACCTATAGGTTGGAAATAACTTACTTGATTAGGTGGTACATTTGGTCTTGATTGGAATGTATAGGGTTAGAGTAACCTATAACATCATATTAGTCATCAAATGATGACTCTATCCTAGAATTAGGATATATCGAGATTAGGACTCACCTATGCGATTAAGTGAATCAATGGAACCAACGAGGAACATTCATGCTTGGTAATTAGGTATGCAATTAAATTTGATATCTTCTAGGGACCAACATGATTGAATGAGTATTAATACTTGAAATTAGTACCAATTCTTATTGAGAAAATTTTATTGAGTTAAAAGATGAATTGTATCTTTGGAAATAATCCAAGGATGAAAGAAATCCATGGTATGGATGTCTTAAGATAAATGGGATTTATCTCTGTAAAACTCCTAACTATTAATACTTGGGAACTAAAGGTGGCGTGAGACCACAAAATAGGTTTTCGCTTAGTCAAAGAATAGACTATTATTGGATATAAAAGAACATATGTACCCAAAATTTTGGAAGCTTCGGGAATGTAAATGAGGAAATTAATGTCAGAGTTAGGACATTGGAATGACAAAGTGAATTGTTGGATGAGGAACCACTATAACCTGGGAAAAGATAGAGTAAAAGGCTACACAGAATGTGGCAAGATAATGTCTAGTATGCTAGGAAATGAAGACCAAATGTCATCATTGGTAGGACATGTATACTCTCTTGAGATTCCAGAGGGAAAGTGGTAGAACACAAGATAGATCAATTTTTCTATTTCGGTAAAACTGACATAATGTTCTAGTGGACAGACTCACCAAAGTAACCAATGCTATTTGAAACTTGATTTACAGGATTTCAGTTCTAAATAATATATTGTGAGAAGTTGTTTCTTAGTATTCCTGAGAAGGTTATCTCAATTATGAAAAAGAAAATAATGATAGGGTTGTGTAAACCATGGTCATACTATGAAACATTCAATTGAATGAATGTGCAATATATTATTATAGCCAAATAGGCTAAAATGGTAAACCAAATCTTGAATGATTTATAAACTTCTAACATTGAGGTTTGGACCATATATGGAAAGGAAGGTTGGAAACCCTATTAGGCTAAAATAGGCTTAGAAATAGGGTTAACCATAGAATTAATATATTTTCAATAAGGATTAATAGATCAAAGAGATCGATGAAAATTTGTCGATACAAAGCTTAAGTATGAAGCAGTATCAGAATTTGATAGGTGTCCAAGAGAAATTTTATGCTTGAGATGGACAAGTATTCAAGAAAAATACTTTATGGTAAGAAAAAAAGATGTGTAAGTGACAGACAGACTTGGCTTATGAGTTGCCTAAAAGTTTAAATACAAAAGGGGAAGGATGGGACCCACGGTGTAGTGCACAATACATCGTTATTCCTTTTCTATTTTGATTATACTAAGGATAAATTCATGGGTCAATAATTTTCGATCACTATGTCTTAGGTGTCATGTATAGTTACTATTGTACGTAGGATGTGTATATATGATAATTTAATAAAGCTCTTTAGGAGAGTATGTGTGAGGCATACAAGTTTTCCCTATGCAATAGTAAGGGCACTCGATGCAAGGTCCAAGAAGGACAAGGTTGCAAGGAGTGATGTACATAGGATGAATGTTTTATAAATCTTACGTATTTTGAGAGTGGTAAGTAAAACTTGATTTGACTTTATCTATATGTTAAAGTGCTATAGATAATCAGGGATGATGATTCACAAGAGGGGAAGTATGTTAGACCCCAATTGTGTAATTACTATTTACTATTTACTATGTAAGGTAAAATGTGAATGTAATGTGAATTCTTGAGATGAATTAATTGTGCTTACAATTTGTTATTGATGCAATATGAATGAATTTTATTTCATGTTATATGAAGAAATGCATATGAACGGATGGTTATTGAATTGATATTCTAACTTTGGAGATGTATTACATATGTTGCATATTTTGTGAACAGATGATTGTCATAGGCATGTGTTAGTGGTTGTAGGTAAATGTTCATTCCTCCAGGTGGAGGGGAAGTATCACTCAGGAGAAGATCTTGGCTGAGTAACTGGTAACATAAACTATTTGAGCTTACACACACTCATAGTAGAATGGTCGAGTCTAGACATAAAAGTGGGAAGTTGGTAAGTCACCCCTAGTTTGATGTGTCTGCATTAGTAAAGGTCTTGTTTACTATTGAGTGAATTATTGGGTGATGTTTATCTGTTTGAGCTTTTGAGACCTTCCTTATTTTACTGTGCTTGATTGTATGGGTGAATGAGTATTGGGATATATGCATATATGCATATGTCAGCATACGCGTATGATGGATATAATGGGATTTCCATATGAGTATGATGACATATGTATAAGATATGCATGTATATGTATATAAATGTTTGTTATGATGTTTGTGAGAGTATAATCATGTGGTCATGATCATTTGGATTTAGAATGGATCATTCAACTAACATGTTGGTATATAATATATATATATATGTACAAATACACACATAAGCGTAAAAGCTTAATAGAGGAGTGTGTATATACATATATATATATTATATTATTATTGTGTGTGAATGTTTACCCGTTAGTATTAATTTGTATACCAAATGTGTACATACTTGATTGACTTGGAATATAAATATATATTAGTACATATATATTCATATACATACATACATACATACATATATATATGCAGGATAGCATTAATGCTATTTATTGATATGCATATATATGTATAGTGCATATATAAATGTATATATTTATAACCATATGATGCTATTATGTGTTTGAGTTTTATCTTGAGCTTTTCATTGATACATATTTATGAAAAAAGTATACATGTATATGAGTATATACATACATTGATCTGTGTTGAGAGCATAATCATACACATGTATGTGTAAGTATAAATACTTACAAATCTACTCACACGTGGAATCAATTATATATATGTGAATATATATGTGTGCAAGTGTTTTTCTATTCTATCTAAATTTGAAAAACTAAACTAGAAATGCAAAATGAAGAAACACAAGACCACCTCAATGATTAGCCTAAGTAAAAGCACAAACAAAAGAAAAGTGAGATAAGAGTGATTATACCTTCCTTGTTGGTGTTGATCTCCTTGGTTGGCCCTTGATGTAGCTAGTGCAAATGCAAAAGGATATGATGGCTTGAAAATTCGAGAGCATAAGGGTGCTAAAATTCCTAAGTTATGTGAATGAATGAAAAGGGGGGTATTTATAGATAAAATTGAATTCTCTAGAGAATTCAACAGTCAAGATTGAGACACCATGACCAAGATGAAGGGCTATGGTGAGTTGAGGACTCACAAACCCTCATATCTTGACATGTGGAGGATGACATGTCCAATGGACATGGTGAGATGGCAAGGGTACAAGTGATGTGGAAGAAGGACAAGTACTTTGAAAGTACCTTGGGAGACGAGAAGATTTCCTCAAAAAGGAACTTCTTGTCCCCAAGTGAGAATGAAAATGACATTTTAGGAATTTTAGAATTCCTCAAAAATCTCCATGGGGAAGAGGAAAGTAGTTGGAGAAATAAATGTGAATTAAAATTGGAAGAATCTTGTGGATAAGACAAGGTTCCCAAAAAGGTAGGATCTTGACATATGTGAGTGATGTGACAAGTCAAAGATTCTAGAAGACTTGGATACATGTGAGTGATGTGACAAGTTAAAGGTTCTAGAACTTGCATAAGAATAAGGAGAATCTTGGAAGGATAAATGTGAATTAAAAATTCACATAGGGAAGAGGGTCAATGCTAAATGTGGAAAATGTGAAGGTTAACCAAAAAAGGTATGCTAAATGTAACAAGGGGATTAGATTAAGGTTGTGCAAATACATGATTAAGAAAAATAATAAGGGATTAGAAGAAAATGGAAAAAGTTGGAGGATGTGACATTAATCCTTAATCCTAATCATGAATTAATTAAGTTAATCCAGATTAGAAGAGGATTATGGAGGATGTGACAAAGAGGGAGAAAAATGAAGAATTTAAAATTTATTTTTAAAAGGTCAAATGACTAAATTAAATAAATTGATATGTTTATTTAATTTAGAGAGGAAAAGGTGTAAGGTAAAGTATTTAATTGTTGAATTAAATACTTTAGAGACTTTAGGCAGAAAGATGAAATATTAATTAAATAAATCATTTAATTAGTATTGACGAAATAAATGAATAAAGTAGACAAGTTTGACCATGTGGAAATGGTCAAATTTTGATGTCTACATTTTGCCCCTCTTCAAAATATTGTTAGAATAATGGTGTTTCAAAGAAAAGAAAAATGTAGATGACTCTATAGAGGAAGCGACTAGAAAATGATGCCCCGGCATGGGAAGAGATGCATGAGCTACCCAAATGGAGGGAAATGAAGGGAGATGCCCCAATCTTGTGAGGTAATGACCATGACAAAGGAGCGGGGAAAATGGTAGGGTATGCCCCCTCCAGAGGGTGGTTCAGGAAGAAAAGGAGGCCCCAGGTGACTTCTCGATAGGAAGAAATGGAGGGCATGTTTGGATAGAGCTCAAAAAACTAGGTAGGTTTGGATTTTGAATGGAGTCGAACGGAGATACGGTTTGCAAATGGTGGCCCCGAGAAGTTAGGGAATTAGTTGAGCTAAAAGAATTTTAAATAAAGAGGGAAAAATAACCTTCACTTAAAAGGGGTAAAAACGGAGGGAAAAGTTATATAAGGTAATTTGAGAAATTACCACTCCTCGTTTGCATAGTGACAGTTGAGTGAGAGAGAGAGAAGAGGAGAGGAAGGAGATGAGGAGACAAGATGTCAGAGGATTACGAACTAGATATCATCCACCGGGCGGATGAGGTGCGGCGATTTTACCATGAGTGTGTGGTTCCATGCCAGGTTAGAGTCAAAACCCTGTCTGGTGATTTTAAGCATTTTTAATGTATTTTTTAATTTTTATACTTATTTGAAAAGATGGATTTTTCTTTCGGGATAGTTTAGAAAAATGGGTTGAGGGAAAAAATTTGATTTCACTAAATGGGTGGGAAAAACTGGTAGTTATAGTCATGGGAAGGTGGGGGGTGAATTTTCCTAATCAAAGGGTAAGTGCACCCTAGAAATGAAAAAGAATGCCTAGGATAGGCAGAGGGGATACAAAAGAGGGGAGGCACATCCCTGTGTTATGTTTTTCAGGGTGGATCCGCCTCAGGCCAGGGCAAGTCCACCCCAGACAGGGGCAGGTCTTCCCCAGATGGGGGAAAGTCTGCCCCGCACCAGGGCAGATCCGCCACAGACGAGGGCGGGTCTGCCCCATGCTAGGGCACATCTACCCCGTGCCGAGGCGATTCCACCCCGGATGAGGGCTGGTCCACCCCACGCTAGGGTGGGCTCACTCGAGCGTCGAGTGAGCTTGCCCTAAGCTCGGGGCGGATCCACCCACCGACCAGGGCGGGTCCACCCCAGAACGGGGCGATTGCGCCCAAAACTAGGGGGGACCCAAGGAGAGGGAAGAAACCAAAAGAAATGAAAGATGGGCTAAAAGAAGAAAAAAGTTAGGAAAATGATGTCCCGAGGCTGGGAGAGGAAAAAAGAAAAAAAAGGTAAGTGGACTAACATGCGGGTTACTATGGATGAAGAGTTTTGACTCACTGTAGACCCATGAGAGACACTCAGAGGTGTTGGCAGCGACTACTACAGCCATGACCGGAGCATATCATCATGCTTTGGAGCAGGCAAGATTGTTGCACTTATTAAGCTACCCGTCAATCAGAGCGCAATGGGCGATGCTAACAGTGCTCATAGAGCGATGGAGCTCGAAGACATCGACATTTCATCTTTCGACAGGGGAGATGACAGTGACACTGGTGGATGCGTGGCACATTCTTAGGTTTCCCATAGTAGGGCGTCTAGTGAGTGAGGTGATATTGATGAGGGAAAAGTTGGATCACACCGTATGGATGTTGTTTGGGTGAGATGACCTACTTGTGCAGAGAGGGCAGTTGGATGTGGATCGATGTCTGTCATTGAGGGTGCCACCATTACCACTTTATCTATGTGGACTGATCAGTGGATTATTGCTACCAGACTAGAGTAGATGCTTCTGCAGTCTAAGGTTTATGGAGGTGATTCGACATATTGTCAAAGGGAGAGAGGGGCAATTTTCATGGGGCACATCTTTATAGAGACATGCACGTCATCTATTACCAGGAGGTGCTTATCATAACACATGTGATGTTGTTACAAGTATGGGTCTAGGAACACATTAGTATCGCTAGGCCAGGAGTGGTGAGGAGAGGATGGGTGGATGAGATAACGTCTGTAGCCTAGTGGTATGATCAAGATGAGGGTTTGGTTTGGCATTATGACAGGCAAGGGGATGCAAACAGATGGAATAGGGCCTTTGATGACCTGTAGGGGGAGTACATAGTGTGGCATCCATACATGTTTTGGTGATTTATGAGATGGAGGAATAATGAGGTGAGATAGCGAGGCTACTTAATGACTAGATGCTTCTTAGTTGGGAGGGAGCCCTGCATAGTGGAGACATACAAGCCAGATAGAGTGGCCAAACAGTTTGGGATTGTATAGGATATCCCACCAGGTCCTGACATGTTTCGACGAATCAGTCGAGACAGGCCATGGGGGGAGCTGATTTTGTCGAGTTTTGCCAGAGGGAACTGGGAGACATTATATCTAGTGCCTTACCTAGGGAGGGCTATTGGGGAGGTAGATGCAGGGGTGATAGGGTGATATGTTAGGTGGTTCTATAACCACTGGTGGGAGAGGATTACACTAGAGGAGCCCATTGTGGGGGCCTTAGGGTTTGGATCAAAGGATGAGCGATGATTGGCCAATGAGGGAAGAGAGAGGAGGGGATAGTAGCAGAGAGGATAGGAGGTAGTTGAGGTAGTGGGGTAGTAGGACAGTAGGGTAGAGGATAGGATGAGATCAGGGTCATAGGATAGCCGAAGAGGATGAGGAGGAGGAGATAGTGGAGGAGGCATAGACTAAGGATCAAAGCTAAGCAAGAGGAGATGGATGCAACATAATAGGGCAATGGGAGAGGGCCAGAGGTTGAGATGTTGGATGTGCCTGAGGTGGAGGTGGAGCTATGGGACAACAAACGGGCATTGGGAGTAGAGGACAGCTGAGGAGTGCTCGGGTGGAGATTAGGGTTGAGCAAGAGGATGTGGGGATTGTAGGATAGTAGGATGGAGGATAGGGCAAGACTCGGGCCATAGAATAGCCAGGGAGGGTGGTGAGAAGGAGTACAAGGTGCAGGAGGGCCCAAGTGGAGATTGGACCTGAGAAGGAGCCCCATGAGCCAGAGATGGGGATGAGTGAGGAGAGAGAGAAGCCTGAGGGGGAGGTGAAATTTGTAGGACAACAGATGAGGGTTGGGTGGAGAGGACATCTGAGGAGAGTTCAGGTGGTGAGCAAGGCTAAGCAAGGGTGTGAGGAGGTAGGGTCAGATGTTATGGATGTTGACATTCATGTGGTGGAGTTGTTGGTGATGGTATTAGGTGTACCAGTTGAGGACACTGTCATATTGTTGAGGGGGGCCCAGGTGAGGCTACGGATGACAAAGGAAAGGTTGAGGATTGCAGAGCCTGAGGTGTGTAGATTGTAGGTAGAGGGATAGAGGGATTATGGTTTCATTATTGATCACCTGGCCTCATAGGTATATGATGCAGAGAGGGAGAGAGATGATCTACGAGTAGAGGTACAGGGAGTACGTGGCGAGTTGGCCAAGGTGACTTGGGATTGAGACAGACTATAGGCAACGATGACTATAGCACAGGTCAGGGGATAGCAGGAGCCTAGAGGAACAGCGGATCAGGTCCCAAGAGAGGATCGACAGCAAGCCGAGAGGGAAATGGAGGAGTTGAGAGCATAGGTGATAGGGTTGCTAAGGGAGAGGACTGAGCTCCAAGATAGGGTGTCTATGATAGTGACATCACTTGGGGATGTGAGGGTGAGAGTGGAGGCAGTAGAGGCTCGATTAGAGATTGTGCATAGAGAGAGGGACATGATACATGCAGAGATGCAGGGCCTCCGGTGTGAGAGAGACATAGCACAAACACAAGTATAGGTGATGTAGGAGGAGAGGGATGTTGCATAGAGATAGATGTAGACCCTACAGGGGGAGAGGGATGTAGCAGTGACTCAGGCAAAGATTGTGGAGAGAGATGTGGCACAAGGTCAGGCACAGGTAGGATAGGTTGAGGGGGGTGAGATAGGGCTAGAGGTGTAGAGATTGCAAGCGTAGATATAGGCTATGCAGGCACAGATGCAGGCATAGATGTAGGATGAGAGGGATAGGGTCACAGAGCAGGTGTCATGGCTTGGAGCAAAGAGATATCAGCTGAGATTGGCATAGGATGCATGGACATAGGAAAGGGGATTCATTACCAAAGATTGAGATAGATATAGGCATGAGCGTAATGCCACCAGATATTAGGCTACAGAGAGTTTCGAGTACATGACAGAAGTGACCTACTAGATTATTTCTTATGAGCATGTGGTTCCAAATCTAGCATAGTGCACATTTCATTATGTCTAATAGGCTCCTCAGATGCCAGCGCCATCCCAGACATTAGGGACACGGACCCGAGGATACAATGAGTCACAAGGGACCTCCCTCGTAGAGGGTTGGTGCCTGACTCTCCACAGAGGTCGGATGTGGGCAGCTCATTTGGTAGATGACAGGATACTAGATTTTGACAAGTGTAAGGTGGAAAGTACAAAGTATTTGATTTAGATCCTTGTACTTGTACTTTATTTTGTGATTATGATGTATACAATGGATATGTATTTTGATGATATTGATGGACATTATGATGGACTATGTGATAGACATTTGATTTTGATATTTATATGATGTGTGATAGTTCTTATTGACGCCATGTTATGTATGTGATGAATGATGCATATGTGCATGTTTATGATTTTATGATGGGTGATCATGATGATGTAATACTTGTATATGTTTATGATGTTATGGATGCAACTAGTGTGTGTAATGTAGGATGTGATACATGATTTTATGTATGATAGATATGGACTCTAACATTTTGTGATGCAGGTGGCGATGCATGTAATATGTTAATAATATAAATTAGGATGGAAATGTATGGATATGAAAATGAATCTAAGATGCTTAGAATAACGAAATATGATTGACTTAATAACTTAATATAATATAATAATTTAAATGCAATGAACCTATAATGCAACATGAAATGAACATAAGCATAAGTGTCAATAAGAACTTGCATGAGTAGATGGTGTGAAATTTCACCTATCGAAAACCATTGATATCTTGAGAAGAACGGGAGAGAGGAGGTAAATATTTGCACAACCAAAATCATAGGTTGATGGATAGGGATGAATGCAACGGAAATGATTATGAAATGTAATATTCAATTTTCCATCTTCGAAGCACTATTTTTTGCTCTAGCATAAGACACCAGGTGCCAAGGTATATAAAACCAAGACAAGTTAGCATCTAATGCATAAAACAAGCACAACAAACAAGGTTATCCCAACACCCCAAAGTGACAAAGACTTTGGCCAGGCTAGGTATTGGGATAGCCACAAGCACAAAGGGATGTCCCAACATAACAGAAGATCTTTGAGATCCTGGTGGGTAATACGTGGGAAAACACATCATACAACAACAATAAATGATCAAGATATGTCCCTATGTTAACCAATCAAAACACACCATAATACAATAGATTATAGCAACCTTGACTAGTTGTAATAGGGAGCTCAAACAATAATCAAAATCCAAAAGCATCAAAAGATCACAATCAATTTCAAATTTCCTTTGCCATAGGATCAGAGGGGATGGATGGGATTGATAATGTTTGTTAGGAAGGATGCATCTTGTTGAGACCGATGATGGATACTAAACTAAGGTGGCCCATATGACACAGGATATTTGACACTTATTAGATTTTTTGATACTAGAGGATCTCGTTTGTGAAGAACCAGCTTGATAGGGACACACTTGACAACATGACACCAGAGACAAGACAAAATACTAACACACCTTACAGACCTAGGGGCTCAGGGGCCAATTAAAGATTAACCTTGCCTACGTGAAAGCGTAGAGCCCTCGTAATTCAAGAAAAGACTATGGATAGAAGCAAAAAGAGGAAAAATGGAGACCGATGGTGGATGACGAAAGACATGACTAAAAAATGATAACAAAGCCTTGGGGGTGGATCAAAAGATCGACCTTGCCTACATAAAATCATAGGGGAAATGTAGTTCAGAAAAGAAAAATGACGACTAACTATGGATAAGAGCAAAAATGGGATGATGGAAACAAATGATGGATGACCGAAATAAGTCGGTCAAAATGCCCCAGGGGTGGATCAAATGATCAGCCTTGCCTACATGAAAGCGCAGGGGAAACGTAGTTTGACAAAGACCAAAAGGACCGACAGGGACTAGACGGGAAATGGATGAAACCGACATGATCAAGGACCCTAGATGGTGACGTGAAACTGACACAAGCTCAAGATTATGGATAGTTGATAATCGTCCAATGCTCAATAAATACATACCAAGTGGCCAAGGATGGGATGCGAATGAAGTGATAGGATAGGATAGGATGTTAGGAATTGGATGTAAGGATAGGATGGATGAAGACATGCAACAATTAGGACACAAGGTAGATAATGATTAAACTCTCTACGGATGACATTTGTTACCAGGTTTTCAACAACTGTACTTATCCAAGCTACCAACAAGGGTGGTTTTCACCATAGGACAAATTTATTTCTCTTTACTATTTTTGGATTTTTTGGATTTTTTAATTTTTTTGTATTTTTTTATTTAAGATACCCCATTTTTTGTGTCAGGTGCATTGTTGATGGATCTTTGAGGGGATCCCCTTCAATGTGGCAAGGTGGGATCCATACTTTGTTGTAATAACATAAGGACCCAACCAATTAGGTTCAAACTTTCCCTTCTTGTCTCGGTCTTGTTGGGTACGCTAATTCTCTTTAAGAACTAGATCTCCAATATTAAATTGGCGGGGATGAACTTGTTGTAACTCTTTTGAGATGATTCTGATGCCTGAAGGTGATTGTATGCTTTGATCCTTTTTTCATCTAGGTGCTCCAATTAAGCGAGGAGAGCAACCCGTGAGTCTTCTTCAGTGATGAGATTCTTCAAAGATATTCTCAGAGATGAGATCTCAACTTCAATCGGAAAGATTGCTTTAGCACCATAAACAATAGAATATGGGGTTGCACCAGTGGGAGTGTGGATGGATGTGCGATAAGGCCAAAGGGCGAGGTGGATGTGGAGGTGCCAATCTCGACCAGTACTGTTGACAACCTTTTTCAATATTTTGATCAAATTTTTGTTAGTGGCTTCCGCTTGTCCATTACCTTGAGGGTAATAGGGCGTGGACCACCGGTGTTGGCTATGAAAGGTTTCACATAACTCTTTTACAGCTTGGTTTTTGAATGGTTTTCCATTGTTGGAAATGATGGTGGAGGGGATGCCATATCGGTAGAGAATATGGTAAAGGATGAATTTGGATATCTGAGTACATGTTATCTGGGAGAGTGGTATGGCTTCCACCCACTTAGTGAAGTACTCAGTGGTAGTGATAATGAAGGTGTGGCCATCAGAGGATGGAGGATATATCTTGCCGACTAAATCAAAACCCCATTGAGAAAAAGGCCATGGTGCTATGATAGGTTGCAGATCTTGAGCAGGAGCATGTATCAGGTCAGCATGTTGCTGGAAAGGTAAGCATTTCTTCACAAAGTCACAAGAGTCATGCTCCAATGTAGGCCAATAGTAACCAGCCCTAAGAATCTTCTTAGCTAAGGTCATGTCATTTGAGTAGGCCCCACAAACACCGCTATGTACTTCTGTTAACGCAGTGTGGCCTTCAGCCTCATTCAGACACCGAAGAAGAGTTCCATCATATCTGCAACGATAAAGAGTATCACCTACAATGGTGTAATGGGATGTACGTTGGATGAATGACTTACGTTGATTGCGGGTAAGGTCAGTGGGTAGGATGTTGTCATGGAGATAAGCATAGATCTCATGATACCATGGGGAGGCAGGACCTATGATTTCGTACACCATCTCAGTCTCAGGGACATCGTATGCAGGGATTAAAATTTGTTCAACCAGGAATTCACACTCTATCTGATCCTTGGGAATTTCAATTAAGGAACCAATTGTAGCCATCACATCAGCAGATTTATTCTATATTTAGGGGATTTGGTCAAACTGAATAGAGGTGAAAGACTTCTTGAAATCATTGACCTATTTGATAACTAGTTGTGAATCACCAAAGACCCTTAAGTAAGTGATATTCCATTTGGTTGCAATTCTAAGGCCGGTAAGGAGAGCTTCATATTCTGCTATATTGTTTGTGCATGGAAAGGCTAGTCTGAATGACTTCGGGATGTAATCACCTTGGGGGTGACAAACAGGATGCCTTCCCCGATCCGTTATGTGTGTATGACCCATCAAAATATAGTGTCCATGTCGTGGCTTCTACTATTGTAAAGACTTCTTCATCAAGAAATTCTATCACCAAAGGATGTGCATCAACCAGGGGAGCATCGGCTAACTGATCCACTATCACATGTCCCTTAATAGCTTTGTGGTCCACATATTCTATGTCAAATTTTCTCAGCAACATGACCCATTTATCCATTCGGCCAATTAGAGTTGTTCTGGATAGCAAATACTTAAGCGGGCCAACTTTTGATATTAACTTGAAGAGATGACTAAGCATGTAATTTCTAAGCTTCTGTGAACAAAAAACTATGGCTAGGCAGGATTTCTCTATTGAAGAGTAGTTGAGCTCATAGCCAACCAAAGTTTGACTGATATAGTAGATTGCTCGTTCTTTGGATGACTCATCATGATGTGCTAGTAGTGCCCCTAGTGCCACTCAAGTAGCTGAGATGTACAATAAGAGTGGTTTCTCTAGGATTGGGGGCATAAGGACGGGAGGATGAGCAAAATACTCCTTAATCTTGTCAAAACCTTGCTGACACATAGGATCCCACTTGAAGGATGTATTCTTTTTTAGGAGGTGAGTGAATGGTTGACACTTGTCAGCTAACTGTGATATGAATCTTTTGATGGATTGTAGCTTACCCTGGAGACTCCTTAACTATTTTAGGTTGCGAGGTGGAGGCATGTCCATGATTTCTTTGACTTTGGTTGGATCCACTTCTAGACCTCTCCTGGAGACAATGAAGCCCAACAACTTTCCTGATGTAACCCTGAACACACACTTTTTTGGATTGAGGCGCAACTTGTAGTGCTCTAGATGCTCAAAGATATTTCTTAGAATTGTAGGGTGTTCTGCTCTGGTTCTTGATTTTCCTAACAGATCATCAACATAGTCTTCCATGATGAGGTGGATAAGATCATGAAAGATGATGGTCATTGCGCATTGGTAGGTTGCCCCTACATTTTTAAGACTGAAAGGCATGACATTATAGCATAATGTGCCCCAAGGTGTAGTGAAGGTTGTCTTATGTTGGTCCTCAGGTGCAATCTTGATTTGATTGTATCTAGAAAATCCATCCATAAGGGACAACATTTCGTGTCTTGTAGTTAAATCAACTAGCATATCTATGTTTGGCAAAGGAAAGTCATCTTTAGGACAAGCCTTGTTGAGATCATAGAAGTTTGTACATATTCTGACATCCCCATTGGGTTTGGCTATTGGCACAATGTTGGAGGTCCACTCGAAGTAATCAATGGATCTTATAAACTTGGCCTCCAACAACTTCTCCAATTCTTTCTTGACTAATAGGGAAACTTGTGGGTGCATTTTGTGAAGCTTTTTCTTAACCGGTTTTGCATCAGGACACACATCTAGATGGTGTACTACCAAGGCAGGATCTAACCCAGGCATGTTTGAATATGCCCATGAAAAATTGATCTTACTTTCCTTAAGGAGCTTGGAGATAGTAGAATACTCTTCTTCTGATAATGCCTTAGCTACATAGGTGATTTTGGGATCCTCTTCAATTCCCAAATTGACTTCTTGTGTTTCCTCTATCAGGATAGATGATCGTTTAGACCACTGTGTTCCCACAAGGGGAAGATGAATGTCCCCATCTTCCGGTGCCTCACTGAGGTTTTCACTGTCAGATACATCCTTTGTTTTGACTTTTTCTGAGTCAAGAAGTGCCTCAAGGAGGTTTTCACTAGGTGACCCTTTTGGATTTTGTTTTTTCTTATTTTTGTGACTAGGGCGTTCATCTTCCCCCAATCCCATGTGGTGTACATAGGTATCTACTGAGGTAAGTGATTTGATAGGTGTGCTTTCACATAGGTCCCAACCTATTAGTTCAGGATGGCAAAGGGAAAGGTTGATGGTGCAAATGGATAGGCATTCGAACATGGAGGAGAGGTCTATGTGATCTACATCATCGTACATGTGTATGATACACTCTTCCTCTAGTATATCTTCCAAAAGACCATTGCTCACACTGACGTTGTTAGAAGTACTAGTTGATGTTGTGGGACCTTTTTCTTTTTATCATAGCCTAGGCCTGAATTCTTTGGATGTATGGAAGTGTCAATCGGTTTCTTTCTTCCTAACTCTTCTGGACCAAGACCTCTACCTTGATAATTGTGTTTCTCAACATACTTAGAGGGCCAAGGATACATCTCTTGAAAACATTCCTTTAAAGGGGGAGTAGGTTCTGGTTCTTCACGATATATCCACTAACTAATGTCATCTTTAGGCGTATATTGTGGTAACACAAGAGATACATAGGTGTTGGTTCCCACATTTTTGGATCTCAAGGTGACTGTCTTTTGTTCTTCCTTCAGTGTAGGCTTGGAGGGTTGACCATATGTGTGTGGTGAGGATGGAATGGTTCCACATTCAAAGCAGTACACATCTCATACTCACCACATCCCTTGTCAATGATCTGGACCCGTGTGATAGTGGAATCAGATGTAGAAGATGGAGTAGATGAGGTGGTGGGTGATGAATTGGATGATGGATTAGATGAGGATGCTAGTGGTGGTCCCATTTCTACCCCTCGAAAATAATGGGAATGAGGGAAAGAAGCTTTGAGTGAACGGCAGTATTCAAATGGTTGGGGATCAGATTGTATCGTAACTTCCATTCCATTAAATGGGAACTTCGAACATTGATGATAGGTAGACAGAACAGCTTGCATGGCATGGATCCATGGTCAGCCGAGAAGAAGATTGTAAGGGAGGTATAGATCAAGGACATTGCAAGTGATGTATTGTATAAATAGGCCAACTTGAATTGGAAGCTCAATAACCCCTTTAGAATCCCTTTTTGCATTATCATAAGCCTTTATAGTGATGATCTATTTGCTTAAATCAGCATGGGTATATCCTACCTACTTTATGAACTTTAATGTACAGAGATTGAGAGCAAAACCATTATCTATCGACACCCTCTTTACTTTATTTCAAGCGATGAGAACCTCTATATGGAGGGGTCGATTGTGATTGGAGTTGATGGTAGGCATGTCGTTTTGACTGGAACCTAGTTGGTAAGTTGATGAAAGGTTTCCTACCAGAGCTTGGAACTATGTAGGGTCGATATCATTGGGGACACGGGCATCTTGTAAATCTTTCATCAAGATTTCCTGGTATACAGGAGAAGAATTTAGAAAATCTAGGATAGATATTTGTGTTGCAATCTTTCCTAGATGGTCGAGGATGTTATATTGGGAGTTCACAGAAGGTGATGGGGCTAACACAGAGGCTCTAGGGATAGTGATGCGAGTGCGGTGAGTGGTAACAACACATTGAGGCTCCTTGCCTTTGACATGTATCATAGACACATGTGGTTCTGCTTGCCCAATATGCATGATGAGAGTCTCATAGTTAAGCGGGACATTCTTGTAGGTGATATTATTAGTGTTGTTATCCTGAATGTTATTGTTATTAGATCCAGGATTTGTGTTGGATGTGACAGGACCTTGGTTATGCTTGGGGAAAGCATTTTGATATATTTGTAACTGAGCATTGGACGACGAGGCCTAGTTGGCATCCACATGGATATCTCCTCGATCTATATGATCTTGGATGTATGTTTTCAGACTCTTACACTTATTTAAGGTATGCCCTTTAATTTTGTGAAACTCACAATATTCATTCTCTATAAACCAAGCTAGTTTAGGCTTGGATTGATTGGGTGGCTTAGTCACAGGATATGTAATCAGGTAATTGACCTGTAACAACCTATTGAAGACAATGCTCAAGGGTTCTCCTAATTGAGTGTATTGACATTTATCGTTCCCTTGATTCAATTGTTGAGGGGATTGAGGTGCCCCCTGTGGCACAGATATGGATGGTTGTTGCCTTTGGGAGGTATTGGCCACCTAAACATTTTTAGTATTAGTGACACCATCATTGACTACATTCTTGTTCTTATTCTAGTAACGGGATTTGCTACCGGATGACTTGTCCTTATCCGAGTTGTATAGTTTTATTTGCCCTTTTGCAACAAGCGCTCTTTCAATGATGGGGCCCTTTTCAATAACCTCTGCAAAGGTAGTGACACAATTAAGATTAAGAGCATGCGCTAGTTCAGGATGGGCATTAGCCAAAAAAAGGGTGACCATTTATTTCTCATTGGAAGGGGACTTCATACGACTTGCTACAGCTCACCACCTTTGTAGGTATTTAGCAAAATTTTCTCCATCACATTGCTTCTCCTTCAAGAGGTCTAGAGTGTCAATGTCCTTTTCCAAATTAAAGGAGATTTTTTTGACAAATTATTCAAAAAGATCAGCGAAGGAAGAAATTGTTCCCTTCTTGAGACCCATGAACCAATCTAAGGCCAACCCTCCTAAGCTTCTAGAGAACAAGCATAAGACATAATTGTCTTTATGTTGGACATCCTGACATTGTGCATAGAACTCTTGCAAATGGCCCTTTGTATCTTTAGTTCCTGTATACTTGTTGAACTTGGGTATCTCGAAATGTGTTGGAAAGGGAACGAGTGAAATCGAAGAATCAAATGGATATGGGAAAATTTCCTCAAACTTGAAGGATTTTTTGGATGTACCTGCTTGTAGGTCTTTTAACGCAGCTTTAAGTTCCTTCAGCTCTTTATTGGCAGGTGGAGTTGGATTAGACGGATTGGGTGGATATTGATGTGATGAAAGCATTGGGATCATATGAGGGTGTAGGTTGATACTGATTAGTATAAGTGAGTTGTGGATTGATGTAAGAGGGATAGGATGATGATGGATTTGGTAATAAGAGGCAGAGGGTGCATGTTGTTGAGCTGGTGGCTGCTAATAATATGAAGTGGATGAGGTATTGTGTGGAGCTTGGTAATATGATGATGTGGATGCTCTTTGTTGGTAAGGTGGTTGTTGTTGATAATGTTGATGGGGTGGTTGTTATTGTGTGTAAGATGTGGACGAGGCACTTTGTTGGTGTAAAGGTTGTTGTTGAACATAATAGGGATTGGTTGGGTAATTATATGTGGCATTGGGTTGTTGTGTGACGTATGGAAGCTATTGTGGATTAGGCTACTGCTAATATGGGTTGGTGTACAATTGCAGGGGATTTGTGTAGGGAGGCAATTGCGTCTGTGGTGGATTCTGAGTAGACATATGAATATTTGGTTTAGCATAAGCAGTGTATTTGTTGGATGGATGGTAGAGATATTGTGCGAGATGATTATGTTGTGTTTGTGTGGGAACGTGGGTATGTGACTATTGATAAGGAGGGCGAGATGGGATGTGTTGTTGTTGTGGAATTGTTGCAAAAGCACCATGAGGTGGTTGTTGAGGGTGTGATGCAGTTTGTGTTGCCTGATGAGGAGGTTGTACATGAGCAATAGTATGTTGTTGTGGGTTCGAAACATTTTGTTGTGGCATGTTCTGTTGCGGAATCAAAACGTTCTATTGTGAAGGTTGTTGATGATGATGTTGTGTGGGGGCTGAAATGAAAATGGTATGTTGTGGTGTTGCTTGCAAGGGGATAGTTGCATGTTTTGGTGGTCCCTATGAAGCAATGGATTTATTTTGAGGGGCCAGTAAGAGATTTGTGTGTACAAGTCCCAGTAGTGTCAGTGTGAGAAAAGGATTGCCTCTAGTGTTGACTGGTGGTTGATCAGGATAATGAAATGGGAGTGGCAGAGTAGATGGGACACTTTGCGGCATACCATAAGCATAGGGATCATAAGGATTGCATGGTGCGGTAGGAGAAAAATACAAAATAGGAGGATACTTGGCAACTTGATGTATCACAGCATTCCCAAACTTAGGATGATACCAGTTATCTATGGGCGTACCCTCATGAACATAGGAATTTTTGGGAACATTCTACGGGTCTTGATACACTGGAGGGGGTTGGGTGTTGGTGTACTATTACATGTCAAAACCAAATGGCAGTTTGACTCCCTCCATGATTAGAGTGTCAAGAATCTTATCCCCACACTCATTGAGGAGTCGTCTGTCATCTAGATGTTAGTGGGATTGCTTAGGTATTCATCGATGGTGAATTCAGGCTGATTGATCATGTTTTGTCACTGGGTAGTGAAGTATTTTGACCGTTGGTGTTAGATTGTGATGAAGCACTATTATGAGGGTCTTGAGGGATGTTTACACCATTGTTTGGATCCTGAGAGAAATTCACACCGTTGTTGGGATCTTGAGGGATGTTCAACTGGGAACCTTGACCTTGTTGTTGTGCCATTTGTTTCTTGGTTTGTGATCTAGTCTGAGCAAGCATGAAAATGCAAAACTATTGGGTGGACTATGATGCAAGGATGATCTTAATGATAATTGGAGGATTGATTTGGATTGGATAAAGGATTGATTGATGGGATGATGAGATCGGGTGATTAGATAAGCATTGATTGGATGGTTGGATAGGATTAGATTGGATTGAAAGGATTGCTAATTTGGATAAGGGTTGATTGGATATTTGGATTGGATAGGATTAAAATTGGATAATTGGATAGGATTAAGATTTGGATGATTGGATAAGGATTGATTAGATGATTGGATAAGGATTGATTGGATGATTGGATATGATTAAGATTAGAAAATTAACAGGACTAGACAATAGATCAGGATCGTTTGATGAAATGACTGACAAGATTAGATGATAGATGATGTAAGGGATTCTAAACCCAATTCATAAATCACCCTAGGTGACTTAAGGCATTGGTTGATTGGATTAAAGGACAGATAGAGGATCATGGCACCGAATCCACCTCACGATAGAAGTGGATTGATTGGTCCAAAGACAACGACTAATGTGTAGGATAACGATCGGATTCAAACACCTAGGTCAATTCAGATAATAACCTCTAAAACAAGTTTAGGGGATTTGGATCGAAAGGATGATGGCGAACGATGCAACCTATAGGTGCTTTAAATATTCCTATATGATGCGAGTGATGACTAAATGACCTTTGGAAAGTGCAAATGAAATCAAAGATGAATTACGAGTGAACGAAAGGGGATGAGAACATTTAGATCATAGCAAACAATAGGGTTTTAGGTCCCCAACTGGTTTGAACGATGAAATGGGTTCCCCAAATGATGAAACTATAATATAGGGGGATTCACTACTCACGAGTTCTCTTTACTTAGAAATCCTCACTGGGTGAACTACCCTATATCACCTCAATGGACTAGTGCGAAAGTTTCAGATTTTGAAAGAGTAGGCCATAGAGGCTCCTTGGACAAACTGTAGGGCTTTCAGCCAAAGGACATCAGTGTAGGAAGCAGATGACAGAGCGGCGTACTAGCGTCTCAGAGGTACGTTGGCATCTCGTACAGACCAGAGACCTGTTATGCCCTGCATAAATACCCCACTTTGATTTGGAACAAAACAGGTCCCCCTTTCTTTTCCTTTCTTTTCCTTTGGTTTTTTCTTTTTCTCTTGGGGTTCTTCGGGTTTTCTCCTGAGTTCAGGATTTTCCATCCCATTCGGATTTTCCCAGATCACGCTTGAACTCTGGCTGAGTGTTGTTGTTCAGGGATTTTTGGTCTTTGCGGAATTTTGCGTGAACCGGGTTTTCGCGGATTTCCTTCTCTTCCGGATTTTCCCAAAATCCATTATTCCCTGTTTGTCCCGAGTTTTCCGAAATGTCTTCCCCTTCGCAGAAATCCATCCCGCATGGATTTCCCCAGAATCTGTGAAATGTGAAGAAGTATGGAGTAGCAGGACTAGTTAATAAATGATGATGCATTTTATGAATAATTGATACTATTTTGAGATCTCACATGTTGTTCCTTGATAGATAATGATTGGATTAAGTTGCTAATGGGTGTTTTCATGCTTATTCCGCTGGGATCTGCTTGACTCAGAATTCTCTGAAATTCCTCCCCGGATTGGATTTTGCGAGTCGGCCTAAAACCTGAGCTATTTGTATGATCATTTTGTTTGAAAATTTAACGGTACCCTACTGACATAGGATTTGTTTCAATGATGATTTTGATTATTTAACTTATGTTTATGTGATCTTTATTGTGGTTTTCTTTGTTGAATGCAGGATTAAATCACATACATGATGGTATTTGTCAAAGGAGCTCAGCTGGAATGCATTCCCTAGTTCAGTTGGTCATAAAAATTGGCTAAGAAGAAAGTCGGCAAGACCTTGTAGATGTCTTGCCGACTACCAGTGCATTATGCTCAACATGAGTCTATGTTACATTTCGGAAAGACCCCAGAGATGCCACGGCGACCAAAAATCACATACAGGCATCTTTTGCCAAGACATCATTCATTGTCTCGGTGACTAGGAGTTTCCTATCAGCATAAGTTTTTCTTCGGTGAAGGGTCTTGGTGAAATCTCCATGTCTCGTCGACCGGCGTCAAAAAGATTCATACATCGGCGAAAGGTTTTCTCTTCGCCAAAAAGTATTGGCGAGTTCACGAAGTCTCCCCAACAAAAAGAAGAGTCTAATACTTTGGTGGGAGTTTCTCTTCGGAGAGATGTCTCAACGAAATCTTAAAGTCTTGTCGACCGCTATCAAAGCAAATACTTCGGCGAGACTCAATAGTTTCGGGGTAACATTTCACTGAGCACCTCCAGTCACACCGACATGCCACAAAGGGATTTTATCAGTAATCTTCGGTGAGAGAGTTGATAAGTCTCGACGACCAAAGAGTAAACACAGGGAGGCTTTCACCGAGAAATGAGGTTTCTATAGGACTTCTCCCCGATAAGAGAATTCTATGGAGACACATGGTGAACAAATAAAACACATCGGTGTGACTACAAAAGGTCTTGGTGACAGCACGACAAGGTCGCCAAGAGGTGTTTCCTTCGACGAAAGGTTTCTCTGAAGGGGAAGGGTCCTGTCGATAAGATGAGCTCGTCGAAGGATATGGGACTCGGTGTAATGTCTCACCGACTCATGAAGGTCACGTCGAAACAAAAAGAGAAGCTAGCGCAAGAGGGTCAACAAGAAGAATTCGGGGAAACTCCAAACAAATGAGGGGGCTTCACTATGAGGTCACGACGACAAGCGAAGGTCATGGCGACATAAAGTGGGGTCCCACCGAAAAGAAATGGAGCTCAACCAAGGATCATACCTTCGCCAAAAGGTCATGGCAAAGGAAGAAAGTCACGCCGAAAGGAAAAGAGGTTGAGCTCATAGAGGAAGAAAATGTGCTCGGCGAGAATGAAAATGAGTTCATTGAAGGTCTTTCCAACTAGCGATTGTTATGTCGATGGTCTTTGTGAGATCAATATAACTTTTGTAGCTCGCCAACTGGTCTGCGCTATGCTGATAACCGTCAAAAGACAAAATCACATTAGGGAGACACAATGAGTGTCTCACTGACATGCGATTCAAGGTGGACTACTTTTGATTGCCTAGGAATCTGGCGTGGCAAATGTCTAACCAATCAGGAGGAGTTAAGAGGGCTAACCTGTGATAGTTCAATCAATTGACTGCCCCTGTGGAAGACCAACAAAAGGCAAAACAGATGGATTCTTTCTAAGATTAGAAGGCAATGGATTAGCTCGGGCAAAATGCAAAGATCTATAGGGAGGCCCGATGGTGCTTCTAGGAGATGGTCAACGGATAGAAAGGTTCAAAACATGAAGAAAAGCCGAAGAAGAATGAAGGATCTGTGACTCACAGGGACAGCTATAGTGACCACTGGTGGAAATAGATCAGTATTAATGGTGATATTTTGGAGCATTCAAGGCAGAATGCAAGAGAGCTCAAAGATGGACACGGAGACAGGGGAGTTAATGTTGCAGTAGCAAAAGATCTACAGATCTTTCCCATAAATATTTCATTAGCATGGACAGCAGGGCTTCACATTGAATGCACAACTGACTTTCTTTAAAAGATCTGAGAGCCAACTCTCCTAGCTGCAGATATTTTGTAAACCCTAATATAGAGGGACAGCGCATTCTTTTTGATGCATTTTGTATATAAGGTGTTCTTGCCTCTTTGTAAAGGTTAGAAGTTGTAGGGTTAGAAAGTAGTAGATAGAGGACTTGTAGAATAGAACTGGTAGTTAGGAGTTAGATTTTGAATAGACTAATGTATCTTTCATTTTTTCTTAGTATAAATGGAAACAATTTGAAGTCATAGATTTTCTATACACTGGTGATTGTGCCATTTTTGTAATTGTTGTTTATCTGTTTTATGAACAGTAGAAGCAACCAGATCTTAATCTACTTCATGTTGTGTTCCCAAATGGTGTTTGTCTTGAATTAATCATCTGATTTGTGAAGCTTTCAAGGAATGAAGTTTGGTTTTATGTTTTGTTTGAATGGTAATATGCAATTTAATGTTGAAATCAGCACTGTGAATGAATGAAACGGTGTGTTAGTCACAAGTTGACTTTGTTCTACAGTTGTAGTTAGGAATTCCTTGGAAGGTGGCAGGTCTGGTTAATTCGAATGAAGTGTCATTCTTTTTTGTCTCAAAGCCCTGATCCATCTTTTTATATTTCTTTAAAACCCCGGTTAGAATAGGTTTTAAGTTTATGTTTGATCTCATAACAATCCAAAAGCTCAACACCAGTAGGCCCCTTGAACATTACTATTACATTGACCACTGAGGGACATCAGCACAGTTGAGAACCAACTATAAAGACCTTGGGAGCTAAGATATCCATGTGATCATCTTTCTCTTTCAGGAGAAACAGAGTAGCAATATTTTGTTTGCAATGTTGTTGTGCCATTTGGGACATCAATAGGAACTGGCACTAGAAGGAGGGCCTGGTGAGTAATTGTGGATCGTTGTCAGTTGGAGTGGGCCAGGTCTTGGAAAGCCCAGCTCTAATGGGTAGCCCTTTGTATATACCAGGATTTGTCCATGAAATCCCTGGTCACCTGTATGATAGGCTTCCTTTATTTTTCCCTAACAGTGGGAAAAATGTTTCTGAACATGTCGAAACTTGCAGGTGTATTCTCACTTTTCTCCAGGTTCAGCATCAGGATATCATCTACTAGTTATTTGTCGAAACACTTCAAGGTTCAGCAAGACAATGGTATGATAATCTTCTACCAAATTTTGTTTGTTCATGGATAGAATTTAAAATCTCATTCTTAGATCAGTTTCATCCTCATGCTCTACATCCATTGCATGAATTTGCAACTACAACAAGGATGCCATTAGAACCCATTGATCAATTTAATCATAGATTCTTGTTTATGTATCAAAGGGTTCAATCCTTAGATTTGGTTGTTGATGATTATATGTTGATAGAACATTACTATTGGGGTTTAAACCCCTCATTTGCAACCAAATTCAGAGGTTGTGCTAAGGCTACATCCTTGCATGATGCATTGAGAACAGCTCTCTTATTGGCATAATTTGGATGTGACACTAGAAATTCAGATAAACAAACTTAGGGTTATAATCCTCTTGTGTTTGCAAACTTCCATCATCTACAACCTTATGCTGCTTCACCCACCATCCCTGCCAGGATGCCATCCTTCTCAGCAAGTAGCTATTACCTTCCTAAGGTTCCAAGCACCACATTCCCCGACACCCCATATCAGGTCAATCGCACACAAGACCATTGGGAGACTTCACTCCAAAAAAATCCAATCACAGAGTTGAGTACTTCACTCGATAATGAAGTTATAACCATATCATCTCTTTTTAGTCATCTTCCAAAGCATACTCCATTACATCACAATGAAGTTGTGAATAAAAATTTTGATTCGCCAGAATATAATTTTAATGACTTGTTTGGTGAAAAGCATGAAATGGATCTAAAACCAGAGCATAATGGAAATCTCAAGATTAAATCTAGCTTTGTTGAGAATGCTAGTACTAACGATGGCTGTGAAGGAGATGAGGTAAACTCTTCTGACCAAGATGAGAATCAGAGTGATGAGGGATGGACAGAGAGACATGTTCATGCTGGATTGATATCCCACATGCACAAAATTGAATAAGGGAGAAATTAGAAGAGTTGGGAGGTCTCAAACTATCAGAACTTGTTGGGCCAAGTGGATGTAGGATACATCAAACTAATCAACATTCTTAGATGGACTGCCATGTCTTCCTAGGAAGGATGGATTTTTATTTCAAGCAAGTGATCACTATTGAAGGAATACTTATGGAGGATCCTTGGAGTACCTATCCCCCCCAATGAGAATGAGGAAGAGAAACACTTTGGTCAGTTAACACAAGAAGATGAATCTGCTGATTTAAGTGGTGGACAGATTGAAACAGGTGACATGCTTCAAAATGAGATTGCCAATGAATCTTGTGGTCAAAGTCAAGGACTTAAATGTCAGCATGAAATTTTAAGGGAAGAAATTCAAGTAGATGTGCAAATCAGTCAATTGTTCCCTGAAGAAGTTCATGAGGGAGTACATTTGGATGAAGCAGAGGAATTCCAAGAAAGCAACCAAGAGTTTATCTCAGAAGTTGAATCTCTTCAACATCACGAAGAGAATGAAATAGCGAAGTATTTTCCTAATTTTCATTCTGATTGCTCAAATGTGTTGTTGGAAGAAGGTCCTTGCTTAGTATCCACTAATCAATTTGTTCTTAACACTAGTGAATTTGATGCTAAGTGGCATGTCCTTGCTGATGAGGTGTAGGAATTTAAATTGAGAAAGTGCCTTCCTGACATTGACCCCGTGCATTCAAGTGAGTTTGAAGGAAATATTTTTTCACCATGTGCCAATACCACTGACATCAAAAATGATAAGTTGGAGGCAGATTCTCAAACCCTAGGGGATGACATGTTGCAAAAGAATTTTGAAAGTGAGACTTCATCTGAAGAAATTCAGAAAAAATTTGACTCTGTGCCCAAGATGAATACAGAGATACTAGTGAGTGAATATCCTGACTGCAAGATGAACCCTAATTCAGTGGTGTTCCATGAGCTGAGACCTTGTGAGGAGGATATCATACAACACAAGCCTGCATTGGTAACTAGAAATCTTCTGAACCAGGTGGTGTCCTTTCATTATCCTCTGTGTTTTAATAATTTTCAGTTTGATTATGACGTTGGGGATAGTAAAACATGTTTGTGGGTAAATCATGACAAAAATGAGAACCCATAGTTGATAATATTTCAAGATTTATGCCCTCAAAATAAACTTATTGCCTATAAACTTTATATTTCTGAGTATAAAGATAAATTTTCTAGGCTTAGAATTGTGCCTAGTAAGTTAAGATTGTTGTACATAATGAAAAATCAGTCAAGTCAATGTATAAATCTTTACAGTTTTGTGTTTTTAAAGCTTATCTTTTGAGTTAGTTTAGGATTAGGATTAGGATAGGTTAGTGTTAGTTTTTGGTTTAGTTATTTTTCATTTGTTTTGTCTTTTCCCTTTTCCTGTTCTTTTTGTTTTTGTTTGTAGATAGTTTGTTTTTCTGTTTGTAAATATTCTGCTTTTGCTTCTGTTGTAAATAGCTTTGTTGTTGTTTCCTTGTTCTTCCTTTTTCTTTTTTGTCTTTCTACCTCCTTGGTTCTTTTGGTTTTTGTCTTAGTCCTTTGGGGTTTACCTGTTCTATCCCATCTTAAAATGGTGTTTGTTATCTGAAGCATACTTTGGTCATTTGGAGGAGAAATGGTTTAGATATTTTCATACTTTCTGGTTGGGTGATTTTGTCCTGAATTCGTTGTTTCATGCCCATTGTCAATAAGAATTGTGGAACGTCTTGAAAATAAGGTGAAAAGTAAGTAACCTTCATCAGCTCCCTCTGAATCTATCACAAATCAATAAGATCATCTCCTCTTGTAATGGTATATTTGTCCTAGGATGGAAATGTTGTAAGACTTGAGTGAAAAATCCAATTTTCCAAGTGTTGTCATGAGGTCCATGGTAGTTTTCAACCCAGATCAGGTGTTAAACATCTGACATATTGAAAAGGAATTGAATTAAATATTTGGAACTCTATGAGAAAACAAAAGAAAAAATAAAAAAGAAAAGAATTTTCAAAAAGAAAGAAGATTCAATATGAATGGGTGATTCCAGTATCTCTACCGAGGCTATGAATGCCTGACTGGCAGTAGAGCAATGTTGTGAGAAAACTAGATGTATCTCCGTCAGGGCTATGGACGCCTGACTGGCAGTGGAGCAATGCCCAGGATATCATTGCACAATAGCTAAAAGAAAATCAACTCATGTAGTTCAAATCTTACACGTTGTTGTCCAAAAGATGAAGAAAACTTCATGAGAGAATGATGCACAATCAAGCACACACAAAGATTCAGGGGGTATCCATTGATTCACTTACATTTGGGATCCTAGCTCAACCTTGCTTCTAAAACTGACCCAATTGGAGTTGTGATTTTCATGAACCAGGAGTTCTGGGTAGCTGAATCCTTCAAATTCTTGAAAATGGTTAAACCATTTTCCCAACCGAGTTGCCATTTGTTATGCCCTGCATAACCACCCCATTTTGATTTGGAACAAAACAGGTCCCCCTTTCTTTTCCTTTCTTTTCCTTTGGTTTTTTCTTTTCCTCTTGGGGTTCTTCGGGTTTTCTCCTGAGTTCGGAATTTTCCATCCCATTCGGATTTTCCCGGATCTCGCTCGAACTCTGGCTGAGCATTGTTGTTTGGGGATTTTTGGTCCTCGTGGAATTCCGCGTGAACCAAATTTTTGCAGATTTCCTTCTCTTCTGAATTTTCCCAAAATTCATTATTCCCTGTTTGTACCGGGTTTGTCGAAATGTCTTCCCCTTCATGGAAATCCATCCCGCGTGGATTTCCCCGGAATCTGTGAAATGTGAAGAAGTATGGAGTAGCAGGACTAGTTAATAAATGATGATGCATTTTATGAATAATTGATACTATTTTGAGATCTCACATGTTGTTCCTTGATTGATAATGATCGGATTAAGTTGCTAATGGGTGTTTTCATGCTTATTCTGATGGGATCCGCCTAACTCAGAATTCTCCAAAATTCCTCCCTGGCTTGGATTCTGTGGATCGGCCTGAAACCTGAGCTGTTTGTATGATCATTTTGTTTGAAAATTTAACGGTACCCTACTAACATAGGATTCGTTTTAATGATGATTTTGATTATTTAACTTATGTTTATGTGATCTTTATTGTGGTTTTCTTCGTTGAATGCAGGATTAAATCACATACATGATGGTATTTGTCAAGGGAGCTCAGCTAGAATGCATTCCCCAGTTCAATTGGTCATAAAAATCGGCTAAGAAGAAAGTTGGCAAGACCTTGCAGATGTCTTGCCGACTACTAGTGCATTCTGCTCAACATGCGTATGTGTTACATTTTGGCAAGACCCCAGAGATGCCACGGTGATCAGAAATCACATACAGGCGTCTTTCACCAAGACATCATTCATTGTCTCGGCGACTAGGAGTTTCCTATCGACATAAGTTTGTCTTCGGGGAAGGGTCTTGGCGAAATCTCCATGTCTTGTCGACCGGCATCAAAAAGATTCATACATCGGCGAAAGGTTTTCTCTTCGCCAAGAAGTCTTGGCGAGTTCACGAAGTCTCCCCAACAAACAAGAAGAGTCTAATACTTCGGTGGGAGTTTCTCTTCGGAGAGATGTCTCAGTGAAATCTTAAAGTCTTGTCGACCACTATCAAAGCAAATACTTCGGTGAGACTCAACAGTGTCGGGGTAACGTTTCACCGAGCACCTCCAGTCACACCGACATGCCACAAAGGGATTTTATCAGTAATCTTCGGTGAGAGAGTTGATAAGTCTCGGTGACCAAAGAGTAAACACAGGGAGGCTTTCGCCGAGACATGAGGTTTCTATAGGACTTCTCCCCGATAAGAGAATGCTACAGTGACACATGGCGAACAAAGAAAACGCATCGGTGTGACTACAAAAGGTCTCAATGATAGCACAGCAAGGTCGCCAAGAGGTGTTTCATTCGACGAAAGGTTTCTCTGAAGGGGAAGGGTCATGTCGATAAGATGAGCTCGCCGAAGGATATGGGACTCGGTGTAATGTCTCACCGACTCATGAAGGTCACGCCGAAACAAAAAGAGAAGCTGGCGCAAGAGGGTCAACAAGAAGAATTCGGGGAAACTCCAAACAAATGAGGGGGCTTCGCTATGAGGTCACGATGACAAGTGAAGGTCATGCCAACATAAAGCGGGGTCCCACCGAAAAGAAATGGAGCTCGGCCAAGGATCATACCTTTGCCAAAAGGTCATGGCAAAGGAAGAAAGTCACACCGAAAGGAAAAGAGGTTGAGCTCATAGAGGAAGAAAGTGTGCTCGGCAAGAATGAAAAGGAGTTTGCTGAAGGTCTTGATGACTAGCGATTGTTATGGCGATGGTCTTTGTGAGCTCAGTATAACTTCTGTAGCTCATTGAAAGGTCTCGCCGATTGGTCTGCGCTATGCCGATAACCGTCAGAAGATAAAATCGCATCGGGGAGACACAATGAGTGTCTTACCGACATGCGATTCAAGGTGGACCACTTTTTACTGCCCGGGAATCTGGCCTGGCAAATGTCTAACCAATCAGGAGGAGTTAAGAAGGCTGACCTAAGACAGTTTAATCAATTGACCGCCCCTGTGGAAGACCATCAAAATGAAAACCAGATGGATTTTTTCTGAGATCAGAAGGCGATGGATCAGCTCGGCTGAAATGCAAAGATCTACAGGGAGGCCCGATGGTGCTTCCAGGAGACGGTCAACGAATAGAAAGGTCCAAAACATGAAGAAAGGTTGAAGAAGAACGAAGGATCTGTGACTCACAGGGATAGCTATAGTGACCACTGGCAGAAATAGATTAGTATTAATGGTGATATTTTGGAGCATTTAAGGTGGACTGCAAGAGAGTTCAAAGATGGACATGGAGACAGGGGAGTTAATGTTGCTGCAGCAAAAGATCTACAGATCTTTCCCATAAATCTTTCATCAGCATGGACAGCAAGGCTTCACATTGAATGTGCAACCGACTTTCTTCAAAATATTTGAGAGCCGACTCTCCTAGCTACAAATATTTTGTAAACCCTAATACAGAGGGACAACGCATTCTTTTTGATGCATTCTATATATAAGGTGTTCTTACCTCTTTGTAAAGGTTAGAAGTTGTAGGGTTAGAAAGTAGTAGATAGAGGACTTGTAGAATAGAACTAGTAGCTAGGAGTTAGATTTTGAATAGACTAATGTATCTTTCAGTTTTTCTTAGTATAAATGGAAACAATTTGAAGTCATAGATTTTTTGTACACTAGTGATTGTGCCAGTTTTTTAATTGTTGTTTATCTGTTATGAACAATAGAAGCAACCAGATCTTAATCTACTTCATGTTGTGTTCCCAAATGGTGTTTGTCTTGAATTAATCATCTGATTTGTGAAGCTTTCAAGGAATGAAGTTTGGTTTTATGTTTTGTTTGAATGGTAATATGCAATCTGTTGTTGAAATCAGCACTGTGAATGAATGAAACTATGTGTTAGTCCCAAGTTGACTTTGTTCTACAATTGTAGTTAGGAATTCCTTGGAAGGTGGCAGGTCTGGTTAATTCGGATGAAGTGTCATTCTTTTCTGTCTCAAAGCCCTAATCCATCTTTTTATATTTCTTTAAAACCCCAGTTAGAATAGGTTTTAAGTTTATGTTTGATCTCATAACAGTCCAAAAGCTCAACACCAGTAGGCCCCTTGAACATTACTGTTACATTGACCACTGAGGGACATCAGCACAGTTGAGAACCAACTACAAAGACCTTGGGAGCTAAGATATCCATGTGATCATCTTTCTCTTTCAGGAGAAACAAAGTAGCAATATTTTGTTTGCAATGTTGTTGTGTCATTTAGGATGTCAACAAGACCAAGTTTATCACAGAAAATGCATAAATAACCACTTCTACTCCAAATGCTAAAAACCATATAATACAGTAAAATAGAAAAAAGTGATAGAACTAAGATAAAGGAGTAGAAATGACAAAGGTATGGAAAAGAAAGGAAGGAGATACTTACAACCATGTGAATGATGAAGCTTCCACCAAAGAGATGCCTTCAAAACCTGCACACAAGAGGGAGAGAGAAATTGTTGGGGCTATATAGGGGCCTGCCTCAGTCAGACCTTGTTTTGGTGTTCCCACCTCCACGGACAGTCAAATAGATAGAAATGAAGTAAAGAGTACTAAAGCGCTACAAAATAGTGTTATGCTTCTCAACCAAGTAATATAGGAGAGGAGTGAAATCTTACCACCTCCACAAGAGAACTCAAGGTTGCATGGGGGAGAAAATGAGAGGAACTCAAGCCTCTATTGCAATGGTGTTTTGTTCCACACTTGCTCTATCGACGTGGTGGAGTGTTGATGTTGTTGAGAAGTGTAAAGTGTAAAGTGTTTAGAGAGATTGTGAAGGAGCTACTTGGAGCTTGTGAATGAAGTGAAGAACCTCTTTCTAGAGCCTCAAATGCTTGCTCAAGGAATGAATATGAAGAAGAGATGAAGAGAAATGGCCATATTCGGGTCGGTCGGCCAAGGAGGGCATTACAAATCGACCCCCAATGGGGAGTGTAACACCTCTATAGGCTTAAGACACGGGAATCTATCAGGGACGTAAGCATGTTGCGCGGACATCTACATGCTGCGTGAGTGTCCCCGATAGAAACGCCTCCACCGATGCTCAAAACAAGCGCCAAGTGTGATGCAAACAGTGGGCTTAGGTGAATTAAGCCTCCAAAATTGGTTTTCTAAAGCGTAATAAGGAAAAAAGGGGAATTACACTTAGGGTGTGAATTCACTCTTATACAAAAATGGGTTCCCCGGACGATGAAATGGGCTCCCCGAACGATGAAACAGGTTCCCCGAACGATGAGACGAATACTCAAAATGGGAAAATGAATGCTTGGAACAGATGAATGGGTGTTTAGAACAGGAAAACGGAGGCTTGGAATGGATGAACGGATATTTGAAAGGGTGAATGGAGGTTCAGAACGGGTGAACGAAGGTTTAGAATGACTAAATGGGAGGTGAAATTATCATTTGGAGGGAAAGTATGCCCCTTTGGAGGGAAGGTACGCCCCTTTGTAGGAAACTTGGACTTGACCTAAGTGAAACTGATTATGGCAAGGACTCAAAACATAGCGAACACCAAGCAATAAGGTTGACTTGACAAAAATTCACTGGTTTTACAAAAGAAGACACTTCAAATAGCACAATCCTATGATTAGTGTTAAAGTTATGGCCAACATAGTCCTTAATCTAGGATGCACAAGGCATCTAGGGAGTTCTTGATATACTTTAGGTACGTGAGGCACAACCGTGAGTTGGGAAGCTCGGTGAGATACTAAAAGGCTCGAGCCAACTCTTCACGTCTATCTAGGTATCACCCTAGTTTTGATGCTCTGCCAGACATGACATGACTGGATTGGGGTACAACTTTGGATCTCCCCCTTTTTATACCCCACCAGTACGCGTGGTTGGGATCGTCCCTTGGGGTGATGAAATCCCCAAGCAAGTCCCGCTAAAAAGAGAATGCTAACCATTTTTGGCTACTCCCTAGGCTCACACGAAGTGTAAGGGGAAAGCTTGAACAGTATAACACCCCCTTGGGTAACACAAGTGGACTATTAAACATAGCACACAATTAGTTGACTCCCCCCTAATTAAGCTATGTGCCTAACTATCAAATAAAATGACAATGACTAATCAAGAAAATGAAACTGTCCACCCTGCAGTAAATGCGTTAGGAGTTTTATATTTTGATCTTCAAAAGGTGTTGGGAGCTGCACAAACGTTAGAAAAAATCACACAAACACCAACAAGACAATTTAGGGTCAATACCAATCAAAATTAATCAAAAAAAAAACTAAAAATGAAGTTTACCCCATGTTTTTACCTTGAAACAATCTTTGTCCAGGGAAGGTATGCCCCTTTGGGAGGGAAAGTATACCCCTCTATAGAAAAACAATTAGAAACAGAAACTAAAAAGCTAAAAATAGGAAGTTTTCAAGGGCGGGTACGCCCCTCTAGGAGGGAAGGTACGCCCCTCTTCAGAAAAATAGTTAGAAACATAAACTAAAAATCCAAAAATAGGAAGCAGTCAAGGGCAAGTATGCCCCTCTGCAAAAAAATAGTTAGAAACAGAAACTAAAAAGCTAAAAACAGAAAGTTGTCAAGGGAAGGTACGCCCCTCTATAGAAAAATAGTTAGAAACATAAACTAAAAGCTAAAAACAAGAAGTTGTCAAGGGAAGGTATGCCCCTCTGGGAGGGCAGGTACACCCCTCTATGTCTATCAAGGGCAGGTACGCCCCTCTACAACCTGAACCTACAAAAATGAAACAACAATAAATGTGAAAGGATAGGAACTCATTTTTGGGTCCCATTGGGCGTGCCAGAAATGTGTGCAAGTGTTTTTCTATTCTATCTAAATATGCAAAACTAAACTAGAAATGCAAAATGAAGAAACACAAGACCACCTCAATGATTAGCCTAAGTAAAAGCACAAACAAAAGAAAAGTGAGATGGGAGTGATTATACCTTACTTTTTGGTGTTCATCTCCTTGGTTGGCCCTTGATGTAGCTGGAGATATGTGCTCCTTGAATGGAAAGTTATGATGCAAAAGGATTAAAAATGATGTATGAAGGATGGGAGATGCAATGAGTAAAGTGGGTGCAATGAAGATGAAAGCTAGTGTAAATGCAAAAAGATATGACGGCTTGAAAATTCGAGAGCATAAAGGTGCTAGAATGCCTAAGTTTTGTGAATGAATGGAAAGGGGGGGTATTTATAGAGAAAATTGAATTCTCTAGAGAATTCAACGATCGAGATTGAGCCACCATGGCCAAGATGAAGGGATATGGTGAGTTGAGGACTCACAAGCCCTCACATCTTGACATGTGGAAGATGACATGTCCAATGGACATGGTGAGATGGCAAGGGTACAAGTAATGTGGAAGAAGGACAAGTACTTTGAAAGTACCTTGGGAGATGAGAATATTTCCTCAAAAAGGAACTTCTTGTCCTCAAGTGAGAATGAAAATGACATTTTAAGAATTTGAGAATTCCTCAAAAATCTTCATGGGGAAGAGGAAAGTAGTTGGAGAAATAAATGTGAATTAAAAATTCACATGATTGGAAGAATCTTGTGGATAAGACAAGGTTTCCAAAAAGGTAGGATTTTGACACATGTGAGTGATGTGACAAGTCAAAGATTCTAGAAGACTTGGACACATGTGAGTGATGTGACAAGTCAAAGGTTCTAGAACTTGCATAGGAATAAGGAGAGTCTTGGAAGGATAAATGTGAATTAAAAATTCACATGGAGAAGAGGGTCAATGCTAAATGTGGAAAATGTGAAGGCTGACCAAAAAAGGTATGTTAAATGTAGCAAGGGGATTAGATTAAGGTTGTGCAAATACATGATTAAGAAAAATAATAAGAGATTAGAAGCAAATGGAAAAAATTGGAGGATGTGACATTAATCCCTAATTAAAGGTGTGCACATCCTAATCATGAATTAATTAAATTAATCCAGATTAGAAGAGGATTGTGGAGGATGTGACAAAGAGGGAGAAAAAGAAAGAATTTAAAATTGATTTTAAAATGGTCAAATGACTAAATTAAATAAATTGATATGTTTATTTAATTTAGAGAGGAAAAGGTGTAAGGTAAAGTAATTAATTGTTGAATTAAATACTTTAGAGGCTTTAGGCAGAAAGATGAAATATTAATTAAATAAATCATTTAATTAGTATTAATGAAATAGATGAATAAAGTAGACAAGTTTGACCATGTGGAAGTGGTCAAATTTAGATGTCTACAATATACACTTAAACGAATGTAAGTATCGACGAGGAAATGATATGATAGGGGTAACTTGATATATGTGAGTGTGTAAAACCATGTGTTCATAATCATTCAATATCGAATGGATTACTTGATTATCATATTACTATATAACGTATATGCTAATACACTCATAAGTGTTAATGCTTATCAGAGAAGTGTACATATATAAGTATATGTGTATGAATATACACATGTATTATTATTTATGGAATATGATAAAAAGAGATACATTCAAATATATAATGGATATATATAATGAGGATAAGACTATATATATATGTAGTCGATAGGGTTATCATGTGTATGATAACTTGCTTGTATTCATTTGCATATCTATATATTTGATGTACACATTGATCGAAAAAATGTAATTACTATGTATTTTGCATATACTATATACATACATATATTATATGTTGCTAAATACATAGCACTAGTTATACGATGCATGATGTAATATGAATATAGCTAGCACATATACATATATGTGCTTATATAACATAGAATTCCCAAACTTAAAATTTGCACCATATATGGGTTTGAAATTGAAACTTTATAGCATTTTATAAGTAGCACTTGAAGCCATACATAGCATAAGGCATGGGATGCAACTTTTAAGAGGCGGTATACATATATGATATATGTATAGGGTTGCATAATATAGTGTGGGATTCATATATTCGATATAGGAAATTGCATGGCATGTTACATGAAGAACTTAAGAAAGACTTAAATGCTTGGAGGTCGATTATTAGAGGTTGATATAAATAGCTTATGACTATTTGTGAAGTTGATTCTCACTCTTTCTACCACACAATATGAAACACTTATATTGCATTTTGAGTTGCTATCTTATGTCAATACAAGCATGGACATAGTTGATGCCTATGTTACAAATCAACATTGACTTGGTAAACATATCTGCCATGTAATTTACATCTGTCGATGACTTTGTCAAACGTAATTAACATCTTAGTTGACTCGTCTCTAAAAGCAAGTCGATAGTGCTT
Source organism: Sequoia sempervirens (assembly GCA_007258455.2). NCBI lineage: Eukaryota > Viridiplantae > Streptophyta > Pinopsida > Cupressales > Cupressaceae > Sequoia > Sequoia sempervirens. The sequence goes on from VDFB02047230.1 coordinate 178,778,196, forward strand.
AGTGTTACGAATTGGTAGTTGATTGATTATGATGGCAAGGAAAACATGCCAATAGTGAGGAGTGTGTATGAATTTGGCGCCACCTCTAGAAACCCAATTGTTGTAGATGTCTTTTGCAATTTGAATTGAGCATATGCAAGTTGAATAAGTGTTTGATTGTTGTCAGTATTGCAAGTCGACCTGTAGATTGAATTTGTTGAGTATGAACTTGATAGGTCACTACCTTTATGTTGTGTTTCATGTGTTGCTTTGCATGGAGCTTTTTTTCCATTAACATGCCTAAATTGTAGGCTATGAAGTTACCAAGCTGATCTATAAATATATGAGCCATTTCTTTTGGAAGGGACACATTTTTTTAAAAGAATTACACATTCTTCTTGTAAGCCTTTATGTTGCATTATATCCAGCTTATATCCAGTTTTGCATGCATGGGGATCTCTTCTTCTTTGTTATTTTACTTCTAAATGATGTTTCTTGCAAGTATGTTTGAGTTACATCTTTTCCAATGTGTGCATTAGAGAAATTAGAAGTGTATTGATAAGGAAATTGAAGCTTTTATGTTATTTTCATGATGTGCTTTGAAGTACTCCATAGTAGGAGATGGGTGTCTATCATAGGTATTATATACTAGGATTGATTGAACATGAGAGGCACATGTGATACACTTAGCTAAGTTATTGATTTAACTATAAAAGCTTGTGTTTACTCCTAGGATAGATAATGCAGTATGGGAGGGAGCTTGTGTACTCACTTGTTAAGTAGGTTTATTCCAAGTATGTAGGTTATCTCTAGGATGATAGATATCCATTGAAGCTAATACCTAGCTTGTGTACTTGTTAAGTAGGTTTATTCCAACTAGATTAATATGGTGATAGGTTATCTTTGGGATGATAGACTCTCAATTGAAGGAAATACCTATGCGTAGCTTAAGATAGCCTTAAGTCAAATTGACCCTAAGTAGTGTATGTGATAGATGACCTTCATTTAAAGCATTGAATGAGAACACTTTGGCCAAAGTAGTGTGTCTGAAGACTCCACTGAAAAGTGTGAATGCCAAGACTCCATTGTTAGTTCACTGTGATCCAGTATTACATGCTAGTTTGAGATTGTGGGAATACAAGTTCTAGTTATGTAGGACACAACACTATGCTCAGTTGGTTGTCATTATCGGTTACTCTACCAATCTCTTCATCAAAGGGAATGGCCATGTATCGAATGATAGATGTGTGGCGGACCGCATTATGAGTCTGTGGTTGGCAGAAAAGCGCTTGAGTGATGCTTCTCCTCCATAATAGGCAACAGAATAACCAATATTTGAAAGGAGGGATCCTAGACCATCTTACAGCTATTTGTTCTAAAGCTCATTGGAGCTATGTATGTAAATGTATGCATTCTTGTATTGTTGTAGCTTGTGAAGTTATTGTAATGAAATGGAATCTTTATTGTAATTTGATATGGCATCTTGTTCGTATATTCTCAATAAAGAGAATTTTTTTTATTGCAATGGCTTGTTACATAATTTATTTACTCTCAAGGTATAAATTTATATTTTTTTACGGTATTGAAGGGTTGGCATGTTACATCAACAACCAGATGTTGCTCAATCACAAGAATACGACCCTCAAGATGGCCAAGGTACAACATGGGAGTGAATTCTAGAGGATACCAAGGACCTTATTACCTTGTTGAGTAGAGTGTTCGGGTACCCTCATACTAGGGATTTTTACCTATGGATGGTTAAGTTTATATTGACCATCAATGACAGTGAGAGCAAGAAGATTGATTGGGTTACACTAATTAGTGACTACCATACATGAAAAATTAAAGATTTTCCTCCATACCACCAAGTTCTACATGACATCATACTTGGTGCATTTGTTGGCTTCTCAAGCCACTTTCCTAGGATTAAACCAAGCAAGTTCCTTCTAGCTTAGGGAGGTAACAATTTATGAACATTATCTTCAGTTAAAGTTGGAGGATAGTTACACCAATTTCTATATTATCACTGACAACTTTATATATGTTGTGATTAGAGGGTTGGAGGGAGATATCTCTAGAAGAATATTTATTGAAGCCATGACTGATCTCAAAAGCTGGGGGAATTGGTACACATTAATGTTTTAGGAAATTTACATACATCAAAGTGGTTGGCTTCCAAAAATATCCATATAGATTTCTAGGGTATCCATCTGACAAAATGATACTATTGGAGATTTTTAGACAAGTAACAGAAATACATAAATTGATAGTCAGAAAGTACAAGTATGGGTATGCTTTCCCAATGAAGATTGGAGTATATTCATGCACCAACATGCAAAATTCCAAGAGTGTAGAGGTAGGATTGACAAAATACTCTCTTGAAATGTACAATGATCCCAGAGGTAGGTTTGACCCAATTGGAAAAATTAGTAAGGAAATATGCTCTTTCTTTGTACGTGATCCTACAATTGAAGACCATTGGGAAAATTGTGAAGAGGAATTTGAGGTAAGAATGAAATATTATTGTCGGTTGATAGTAAACTTGATTAAAACCTGCACCGAAGCCTAGGTATCCAAGGTTCTCAAGGAGAATGGGAAAGTCTTAGATCCCATCTACAATGGGCAACACGTCTACAACCAACCAATCTTCAATGGAGATTGTTTAGTAGAGGAAGATGATAAAATTGAAACAAGGGAAACTAATGTCAAATATCACTCTTTTAAATGGCTTAAGTCTCCTTTTTCAATGATGGAGTTTCCAAAACCTACTAAAGCCACACAGAAGGACAAAGCAGGAAAAGGATCCTCCAATGCAACAACCAAGACCCAAAAGGCTTCACCTCCCAAGGCTAGACGAAAGAAGAGGAAAGAGAAAGAATGAATTGGCATCAGTTCAAGTGAGGACACTGAAGAGGAAGAAACTCTAGTAAGGAGAATGAAGACTAGAGCAACCATTCAAGAAAGATCTACTCAAAGGGAGGTCCCTCATACTTATTCTTTCTCCCCTCCACACTAATCCCATTTTCCTTCACCTCCTCCTTCTCTAATGTCACCACATGATCCTCCATCATCTCCTCCACCTTCTCCGCCTCATGATTCCACTTCACCCACTCATCCTCGACTTCCACCTTCTCCACATGACCTTCCCACTCTTCCTTCTCAAGAAGATGAACCACCTATTCAAGAGGAGGAAGCACCAAATAAAATAGTGACAAAATAGGTAGTATTGGAAGAAGGTGAGATTCAAAGAGAAGTTCTTGTTATAGGTGTAGTAATATAAGAGTATTAGGAGCAAGAAGTGGACCAAGTTAAAGACCTATTCAAGTTGAAAAGGTCCAAGGAGAGAGGGAAATAGGAACTTGTGATGCGAAAATACTGATATTGGCCAAATTACACTTGATCCATGAAGAATCAAAGCATAACAGAGCCACCAATACTTGAATCTCAACAAGATCATCAAATAAAATTGAAACTAAACATTTTATCAAAACCTAACATACTAAATTATGAAAGCTTTCAAAACATCTATTCTAATCCATCTAAAACTTATATTGTTGTGGAATTGGTGTCGTGTTGATGTGGAATGACGACCCTTTCCCAATCATGTGATTAGTGAGCATGTTTTAGTCGATTCTATGCAAGAGAATCGATGAAACCATAGTTTTTGATGTGTGAAAACCTAATTTATGCTAAAATGAACATGATGCAAGCTAAGTTACCATGATTTTATGCTACAAATGATCTAATTATGCTATTTCTAAACTAATTTAAGCTCAAATTAGGCTAAAAGATGGAAATCCTAATTCATTTACAAACTAATATGGATGCATGGAAGCCACTATTGGATGCTCTAAACTATTATGCAATAAACACTAGCTAAAATAAGCTAAAGTGAGTAAAAGATGAGTATGGATGCAAGTGAATTCAACAACATAAGTTTGCTCTGAAAAATATGGATGTATGAGTTTCAATAGCATAAGTTTTCTCTAAAAAAAAGATGGATCCATTTGTCTCCAAATAGTGACCTATTTATAGGAGAGAAAATGAGGATTGGATAGTTGAGAACAAAAAGCTTAATCAATGGTTCAAGATGAAGGGGATGAGAGGCATGGATCATAAATTATCATCAATGGATGAGAATGCATGATGAAAGTTAATCAAGGACTCACACTTGCCTCAAACAAATACACTTTTGACCTACTCACATAGGTCAAAGGTAACTTTCTAAAGAGGTTAAAGGTTAACTTGCATTTGAAGCTAAGTGAGTTGATTGGAGGAGAGGGAATATTCCTTTTGGATGAGGAAAAGGGTAATTTACAAATTAAAACAAAGTTTTAGTTGTACAAAAAAGGGATAAGGAATATTCCATGGGAATATTACCTTTGCTTAGAGGAAAATTAGTTTAATTGCTAATTAAACAAGGTTTAATTTATGCAATTAGGGAATTAGAAGAATTAAAAGACATTTATTAAATTAGATGATTTAATAAATAGGGGAGGGGGAAATGATATTTAATTAAATAACTTAGGGTTATTTAATTAAATAAGATGACTTAGGAGATTAAATTAAATATTTTTATTTATTTAATTTAATTAGATGAAGTGTTAGTGAGAAAAGAGATGAATTAACCTGATTTAATTAATTAGGCTAACGAGAAAATGATGCAATTAATTAAATAGCTTGGCTATTTAAATTAATTAAGTGAAAAGAGGATGGGTTTGAGGATAAAATGATGTTAGTTAGCCAATGTGATCCATCAAGACATTTTTTAGGTGTCTACATTTTTCCCCTCTTTGAAGCAATATACTCGTTGCATTGGTTCAAAGACTGATGTTGATTTTGATACTGATGACGATGTAGAAACAAATATCGATGATCTCTTTGAGATGTTGATAGCCAGGCTAAATTTGATTGATCCAATTGATTGATTGATAACATTGTTGAGGATTCACAACAATGCCAGGATTGTGTTTTAAATAACATGAGGATTCGTAGGGAAAGATATATCCCCATGATGGTTGATTTGATAGTTTGATCAAGATTTGCTAGCAAGGCTAGGAACAAGATTTGCTAGCAAGGCTAGGAACAAGATTAGTTAGATGATTTGACATCAATATGATTGAAAGATGGTTGGTTTCCCCCTCGAGAGATCGATTAGAGAATAAAATGTTCTGATCGGACTCACGATAGGTGAAAATCAAACTTATGCTTGAGATGCTTGAGATTTCAAGTTGCTTTTGAATCAATGAGCTACAAATTTTTAGATTGTTGAGCTAAAGATGATGTAGATACCCCACTGTGCCCCAGCGGAAGAGGGATTGCTAGTAAAGAGGATGAAAAATAGTTCCTGGAAAGCTTAGATGTCGATGTAGACAAATTTCATGATGTATAGATAGTCATCAACTATGGGTAGCCTCATGTATATTTTGATGTAAATCACATAGATTTGATGCTTGGATAGAATTATTAGTAAAGATAGAAGAATAAAAATAATAAGATGGATGGATTGACCATTGATTTCAAGATTGATTCAAAAAGTCCAACAAGTCCATGATCCACCAAGACTTTATTAGAGATGGTGATGAGACAATGCAAAATGCAGGATGAAAACGTAGAATGATGAGATGCTCACACTTCGAGATTGGGATTTTTTGTCGTTCCTTATTGTTTGATATAACGCATAAACATGATGCATCAAGGTACTGATAACCAAGATGACGTTGTATCTAGTGTAATGGACTTTGACTCAACAAATAGATAGGATAGTTCTTGTTCATACCTTGACATACAGAAACCTTGTTGGAATGTAAGTTAGAAGATTAGAACATATTGGACCAAAGCATACACAATAGTCAACAACATATTCCAAACAACCTTCCTACACACAAATAAGCAAGTATGCGCCAAGATTATTTTACAAGAGTATCCACAAGCACAACAAATGAAAGCTAATGATTGATGCCCCATTCCTTCCTCTCTAAATCATTTTGTTTAGACATCATTGAGAGGTCCCCGAAACGGGTCATTACCATAAATTATAAGAAAAGATCAAAGAAAAATAGTCAGTGTTATCTATAGCTCCTACCTAGTTTAAGTTTAGCTAAGGTGATGTCTGATGCTGATGTCCATTGCAGGAAGGATACATCCTAGGACATGTTGATCAGAGGGTTGTTTTGATGTTAGGACGATGATGCTAAGATGAGCCATTGATATAAACTTCGCTAACGCATTTACCTATGATTTAGGCTTTAGATTTTGACTTTTAGGTTTGCACTTTACAACTTGCTATGTTTGTTTTCTAGTTGTTTTGCCAAAGGTTGAAGGTGATGATCATTTATTATGGGTGAAAGTTTATTGCAGGTGAAAGCGAGATGGGATGGATGGGTTTTAGATTTTCTAGAATATTTGAATTTTTTTGGTATTTTGAAAATGTTTTGAGGTTATTTTGGTCTTTTTCAAAGTTTATATGGATGTTTAGGATTTTTGGAATTTTTGAGGTTGTTTAGGGTTTTCTGAGTTTTTTTAGGCTTTTTAGGTCTTTTTGAACGTTTTCTATTGTTTTTGTGTTTTACATTTTTAAATGTTTTTGTGTTTTCTAAATATTTGGATGTTTTTGGATTTTCGAGAATTATTTGGATGTTTTTATGTTTTCGAATATTTGAATGTTTTGGGTTTTTGAGATGCTTTGATGTTTTTGGATTTTCTGAGTTTTTGAGTTTCGACCAAGAACCTAACCTAAAGACCTATCCTAGGGGCCTCGGGGGTTGATCATAGATTAGCCTTGCCTACGTTATACATGTAGAGACCACATCATTTGACTGACTCGACCCATTTACAAGACAAAGATATGAACAGACAAGAGATAACAGCTAATTACAACGAATTGCTAAAGGACTGACCTAAGGTGTCTTGAGGGCACATCAATGATGGCCTTGCCTATGTTAAAGTTCAGAAATGACGTTGTTCGACAAAGGGACATTATTTTTTGGATTTTTGATGTTCGACCTTTTTAGGGATTTTGATGTTTTCTATATTTTTTTGGATTTTAGCTATACAGGATTTTGCAAATGTTTTTGGATTTTTTGGATAAGATTTTATGAATTTTTTTGGTGTTTTTGATGAGATTTTAAGACAAAAAATACCTAGATCACGATGTCGATTTCACATTGTGAGATAAAAGATATGGATCAAGATTTATTCAAAAACAAGAGTGCAATAACCTACCCCTAGTGCTTAGCAATTCTTCATAATGCAATGGATAACCAAGATAGGTAATGTGTATGCAAAGATTTTGGCATAGTTTTATCATGCTAGATATGGGCTATGGGACTTCATGAGATAAAATGGTAAAGAGCCTGCCAAAAGTTTTCCATGAGTAGAGTTGAAGTATACGACGAATCTTTGTCAAGATCAAGATAAAATGGAATATTTGGATAAATTTTGGATTCGATAGATGGAGGGAACATTGGATTTATCATGAAAAGAATGAGATGCTTATGTCTGAGAAAGATCATATAGATGCTCAATTCTACTCATGATGCCTGTTTTCCAGGTTTTCATCATAGTACTTGCCCAAAGCGCCACTGTAGTGGTTTTCACTAGAGGATGATTTTTATCTTTACTGTTTTCAATCCTTTTCTTATTTTTTTAGATTTTTATCATTTTTTTTATTTTTTGAGATTTTCTAGAAATGTTTGCCTCATGTTGAACCACCTAGTGGTACTGATGTGGAGGTCACTGCCATAACATTCCAACGATGTCCTACTTGAAGAAGCTACTATGCTAAGATACGAGCACTTGAATGCAACCTTGAAGAACTCTGATTTTCCTTATGGATACCAAAATTAACCTTATCTATGTGCGCACATTGCGATAAAGTGCCTTCAGAATCATTATGATGAAGGGGAGCTGCCAACACACAGTCAATGCGAGAATTAGATATTGTGAATGGAGTGTATGGTGTCATGCATGAAGGAATATGAGATGGATTGGTTGATAGTTTGGAACCTTTGACTCTCCAAACTTGGGAAGATGAGAGATGATGGTTGGGAATGGAGGTTTTCATGGAATTAGGACCAACCACTGGATATACATTGTTCCTTGCTTGAGAAGCTTGCTTTTGTATTTGAGGACTCTTTTGATGGATACATTTCCCTTTTTGATTTTTCCCCATAATTTTTTAACTAATGGAGTTTTGGAGGGATGATTTTCTTTATTTTTCTTTGGTATCCATTTGTATTTGCTTTGTCCTTTTTCCTTTATTACTTCATTTTCTTTGATGATCTTCACCCTGCTTTGATAGGAATTCTTATTTTTACATTGGTCCCAATTTGTGTATGAGATGATGGGTGAATGCCAACTTAGGATACGACTAGTTGTAGCATTGACAAAATTTTCATCATAAGGATTCTTTGTGCCCCATATGTTGATGTTTGCTATAGACAAGATTTCCCCCGACTTTGTGAAGGTATTATCAATACCTAATCCTTTTCCCTGATAATGTATCCTCTAATCCATATCCACTAAATGGGACTTGTCATGAACACACGATATTGCTATGGGTTCTTGTTGTTTAGGAATATGAACTATTTGCTCTAGTTCCATGACATCATTCTTTGTTGATACTACTTCAAAAGATGTTGATGCTGACTCAAAAGATGCTAATGATGCACAATCACTGTAAGAATCAAGAATATCGACTGTTGCTTGCTCATGAACTATTTTATTTGATTCTATGACATCATTATTTGTTGATACTATTTCAAAAGATGTTGGTACTAATTCAAAAGATGTTGATGATGCACAATCACTGTAAGAATCAATAATCTTGACTATTTCTTGCTCATGAACTATTTTATTTGATTCTATGGCATCATTATCTATTGACACTGTTTTAAAAGATGTTGGTATTGATTCAAAAGATGTCGGTGATGCACAATCACTATAAGAATTGATAATCTCGACTACTACTTGCTCTTGTGTAGGATTATCAAGAGTGGGAGACTCATGTTTTGGATGAAGAACATCTATATTTCCATCCAAAAGAAACATCTCAAGAGTGATATCGGGGACATCTTTGGAGTTTAAAATGGTTTGGAAGATGTCCCTTAGTTCTTTGTGAAACTTTGGGGATAGGGGTTCTTGATCTTGACTTGATTCGGAATAACTTTCATTATCCTCAAGAGCCTCCTCTTGACATGATCATTGGGTGGATGATATATCATCGGTAAAAGACTCTTCGCAACATTTTGTGGGTATGGGTGCAATAAGAGATATTTTTGGATGGTTTGAAACTTCTTCAACATGCCCAATCATTGAGTCATATGTGGGAGAGATATCACAATTTGATATCCACTTGATGTCATTACGGTATAAAATATTACCAAACACTATTGATGGGTTTGGAATCTGTTTTAAAATAGTATATTGATACATGTCTGATTCCTCATAAACAGTGTAAACATGTCCCAACGTGGTATCCTGGGTATTGTTTAAAGTTGATGCATTTTCTGAATCTTTTGTTTTTCCATGATCAGGCATAGGGTTCATGTAAGTTTTTAGATTTTCATTCCCATATTTTTTATCGACCTCAATGTCTCTTTGTTCAATAAGATCCTCTATTAGATGTTTGAGCCTAAAACAATTTTGTGTGTTATGACCTTTGTACTGGTGAAATTCACAAAAAGTGATCTTCTCTATAGCTACAAGGTTTGACTTGTCGCTCTTGATAGTTTGAGAAATCTGGGAGTGTGATAAGGTTAGACTGTATCAACCTCTTCAACATGTCTTCTATAGGTACCCCTAAGGGAGTGAATTGTCGCTTAGGAGCATTGTTTGTTCTTTGTTGTATGTGTTGAGTGTTTGCAACGTTGATTGTTTTTTGATTGTTTGGCAGTGATGTGTATGGTTGTTGTGTGTTCATGGGTTGGGTGCTTTCTTGTCTAGGAGTAGTTAAGACCACCTTTGCATCAACAACACCATCACTAGTAACATTTTTGTTCTTGGCCCAATAGCGGGGCTTGTCGTTAAAACTAGTGGATGGGCGGTTGTCTTTATACACTTGTGTGTTTCCCTATGAGATTAGGGCTCTCTCGATGTTAAGGGATCTAGGGACAAGATCGTCATAAGATGTGATGCATTGCATTTTCAACTGGAAAGACAGATCAGGGTCTAGATTTGCTATGATAATGCCCACTTGTTCGTCAGGAAGTGGCCACTTGATTTTACTAGCTCTTTGTCTCCATCGTTGCAAGAAATTGGCGAAATATTCTCCCTCATTTTGTCTAAGAGTGTACAACTCTTCTAGGCTTATGTCCATGTCAAGATTAAAGGAGAAGTGACTGATGAATTTATCAGTGATTTCTTGGAAATTTTTAATACCTGGAGGCAATTGAGAAAACCAATCCATGGCTGGGCCTGTTAAACTTCACAGGAAGAGGTGCATTAAGTAAGAATCATTATAGGCCACCTCCATACACATGACATTGAATTCTTTGATGTGGTCTACAGGATTTCTCCTCCATTTGTATTTATTGAATTTGGGGATTTCAAAGTCGAGAGGGAATGGTACCATTGTGATGTTTCGATCAAATGGATACGGACATAAATTTTCTGTATGGGGATTCTTTGTCTTGCCCATGTGAAGGTCTTGTATTTCTTGTGAGAGTATTTTCAATTGTGATGCTAGGTCATCTTGTAGGTTGGGTGGAGGAACATATGGTGGGATGACAGATGAGTTGTATGAGGTGTATAGTGGTGTGAGATTCTATGAAGGTGATTGGGGCATTGATGTATATGTTCCTGATGCATTTGGGTTGATGATGTTCAAGTGAGGATAATAAGAACCTTGTTGTTGTTGTTGGGCATACTGTTGAGCTTGTTGTTGTTGTTGCACTACTAAGGAGGCTTGTTGAGCTTATTGTTGTTGTTGCACTACTAAGGAGGCTTATTGAGCTTGTTGTTGTTTTGCTACTAAGGCGGCTTATTGGACTTGTTGTTGTTACACTACTAAGGTGGCTTGTTGAGCTTGTTTTTGTTGTTGCATTACTAAGGCTGCTTGTTGTTGTTGTTGTGGTGCTAAGGCTACTTGATGTTGTTGTTGTTGGATGGCTTACTGATAAACCTATTGTGCCTATTGTAAGGCCAAGGCATGTGCTTGCAATGTAGGATCAATTAGTGGTTGGGACATCTGTAATGGATTGAGGGTGTTAATGTTTTGAGTGGGTAGTGGATTGTTGATGAGGGGTTGAGGGTTCCCTTGGTTTAGCATTCTTGCAAGATAGTGGATTGAGGTGGAGGAATGTAAGTTTGAGGTCCCATTTGATTTTGCATGATGAGAGGGACTATGGAAAATGATGAGGATGATGCCATTAGATTTTTTTATGGTAATGACATACTAGGACCTTGATTCCACTAATTAAAAATGTTTCCTTGTTGTATTTGAGGTGTGATCAAGGTATTACCTTGGTTGATGGGATTTGTAATCAAGGTATTGTTTTGATTTGGATCGATGATAGATGGGTTTGATGTGGATGGTGGATTGACTTGAGTAGCTTTAGTAACCACTTGTTTCGATGTGTCAATGGGTTTGTTGGAACCACTTGTCAAGGGTTGACTTTGTGTGAGAGTGTTAACTTGCCCTTGTTGTCCTACTTAAGGTACTTGGTTCACATTACCTTGTGCAATGTTAGGCACACTTGGGGTATCTGTGATAATGGATGAAGATGGTTGCACTCGAAATTTTGAGATTGTTGTGGCATCATGGAATGTAAGTGGTTTTCCAAAGGTTGGTATCCAACTTGTGTCTTTGGGAAGGTTGGTGGTTAATGGAATGGTCATTTTTTGAATACCCAAAGTTGTGTTTGTTCCTAGACATGAAGTGAGACCAAGGTTGGTTCCTAGCCTAGTTGCAAGACTAGATGTTAAGGGTTGAATTGGTACAAGGGATGGATTTGGTTGAATCGTAGATGAAGTCAAGCCTTGTTTCACTAATTGTGCAACAAAAGATGGGGACATTGGAGCCATGTTTTCTAAGGCTTGATGTTCCATGATTTCTTCTCTAGTAAGTCCAAATGGGTTGTTTGTGATATCTTATATCTCATATGGCCCTAATGGAGATGATGGTTGTTGTGAGGGGGTAACATGACTTCTTGGATCAAATTCTTGAAGATTTGGATCACTTGAGGTGAATGTGACTTTGGTTTTCTCCATGATTCTCTTGTGTTTTGATCTTGTTGTGACCATAGATTGTGATTCAACGATGGGAGAGGTGTGTTGAGATTTGTAATGATTGAACTCTCTAGTTGACTCAAATCTAGGTAGAAGGGATGCTCTAAGTCTTTTTGGAGCATGATGATAGTGGGTGGTGAAAAGATGGGTGATGTGGGAAGTGACCTTTGCAAATGTTTTAAAACAACAATTTTGACTTGTGTTGGATGTTTTGATGTTGGGATAAAGGATGTTTATGAACTTGGAAATATTTAGGGTAGACTCGTGACCTTAAAGATAAACTAGTTCAAAGATGATAACTACCTTAACTAAGTGCATGGAAAAGGATACATTTCACATAAAAAGTAGCTAATTTAGCAATTGGTTTGATGTTTAAGTCAAAAGTGTTGGTGTACTTGAAATTTTTGTAAAGTTTGGTGAAGTGAAGGATGAAATTTGATGGAGGGGTGAGTGAAATGTTTGACCCAATGTTGACCTAGAGTGAACCTTTGTTTTTACAGACCAAGGTAGTGAGAAAAATGCTATACCTCCAAAGTGATGAAACCCTAAGAACTCAATGATTTTGGTAAAATAGGACTCAAATGATTTTGACAATAAAACTCAATGACTTTGGATAATGGAGCTCAATGATTTTGCCAATGTTTTTATTGTCTTAATTTGCTTGTTTTGGGGAGTCAAATTTTGAACATACATTAATGTGGGGTGTTCATTTGATTTAATCTTGGATTAATGAGGTTATTTTTACCACAAACACTTGTTTTGGTTATTTTTTCAAACTAAATGTTTATGTCAAAAACATCATAACTTTCACAATTTCCATTTCATGAAAATCATGAGGTTGGAGCCATAATTACCTATGTTGTCTTTGGAAAATATGGGTTTTGATATAAGTCAAGATATTTAAAAATCTCTAAGGATAGAATCCTTAGGACAAGCAGTACTATCAAGGCTTTTTTCAAGAGGTATCCATATTTAGGCCAAAGTGTTTGAAATTTTGAGGAAGATAGTGGATGTTTGTTTTTGGATAATTTTGAAACCAAGCAAAGTGTTAAACTAACTCACAATCATTTACAACCCTAGGATAGAAATGGCCATATTTGTTGAGTCCCCACTAGGATTTCTCCAAACACTAGACAATGTGAATAGTTAGATATTTGGCGACACTAGCTCCCCTCCATGACACACACTTCTTGAGACCACCAAACTTCAAAATCCTTAAAATTCAGAGATTAAAAGGATTTTTTTTGTTTCTACAATTGAATAGTACAAATGTGGGTTGGCTTCTGAACGACCGTTCTTGCACCAACAAATTATTTTAGGATTTTGGCATGTTAAAAAAATGGGTTGTAGTAAGGGTAATCGAGGACATGGCACCTTGCGAGCGTCCAGCAAGCCACTAAAGGCTTTAATCAATCCTACTAGGGGCTCTTATACTTTTTACAATAGTACCCCATTCTAAAAGACACTGTACGGCTAAGGCCTACATACCATGAGGACTTGACAGTTTAGTCTTATCCATTTATATACCGGCCCGACCAAAAAACCGGTTGGAGCTGCCTTTGAATTGGTCTTAGGAAGGCCCCTCTAGATATAACAAAAGTGAGGGAGTACACTTGTAGTTTGACCGCCCAGTTCACTTAAAGCGCAAGGAGGGAACACACACAATGTCTCTTTCTCACACTAGCATGATTGTTCAATTTTAACCCCAATTGAAAGGTGTGGGTAATTTTTTAGAAAACCAATGTCACTAGAATGATTTTGATTCTCAAGATCATTGTGAAGCATGGGAGAACTGTATACACATTCAAATGACATAAGTTGCAAAGAAAATTACAAGACAATGAAAGCACAAGTTCATTTTAAGCCTCAAAGCAATGATGAGTTCTTTTTAAAGCACCAATTGAAAATGAAGTTGCCTTGTTCAATTTTAAGCCCAAAATAAAATGATGATGTGAGGGTTCAGTTTTAACCAACTTTGAAAATGAATTTTAAGCCAAATTGAAAGCTAGTTGGTCCTAAGATTGTAAGTTTTAAAACCCAATGGAAATTTAGTGGTCCTAAAACATAAACCAAAGCAATATATGGTGGGTTATAATTGTCTCACAAGTGTCAAAACACTATTACAATAACTACAATTAAGAAAAACCAAAAATTCAAGTTTTCAATTTTTTTTGGTTTTTTCTATGTTGTAGTAAATCACATTTTCGGAGGCCTTCAGAGCAGAATTTGGGGTTGGAACTTGCATTAGTCCCTAAAAATTTATTATGAAAGGCAATGGATTTTTAGGGGCTGAATTAGTCCTCTTCGAGAGCTTTCCGACGGTGCAAACAGATTCGAATTTCGACCACCGAGTAGAAAGTTATGACCACAACAAGTTGGGGTAAATTTTTTCCTAGTTTTTCTCCAAATCTACAAAACCAATTAGTCTAAAAAGAAAAAACAAGAATTCAATGAAATGTTAGCATTTAGATAAAGTAAAAAAATAGTCATTAAACTTCTTACCAGAGTTGGGCGTAGCTGCACACGATAGCGTCACTATTTGAACTGTGGGCGTCACTCTGGTGAAAATGGGCGTCGCTCTGCAGCAAGACTAGTGAGCACAATTGTGTCGCTATTTTGATGGGTGTCGCTTCTAATGATGGCGTCACTGTTTGGAATTTAAAAGTGTTGGTTTGGTGATTTTGAGCGTCGCCATTTTCATTTCTCAATATCTTCAAATTAAATACGCATCACTATATTTAGATCGGCGTTAGCAAATTAAATACATGTCGTCGTTTCAAATTGCCTAAGCGTCGCTATATGGTGACACTATTGAAATAGCATCACTATTTCTGATTTGAGCATCGCTACAACCTACAAAACAACATGAACATGGAATTTGAGCTAAAAAATAGTTAAATGATCAGTTTTCCCTCATTCTAGCGCTAGAATGTGATGCAAAAATACCCATATTGGCTGAATTATGCTTGATCCATGAATAATCAAAGCATAACAAAGCCACCAATACTCGAATCTCAACAAGATCATCAAATAAAATTGAAACTAAACATTTTATCAAAACCTAACATACTAAATTATGAAAGCTTTCAAAACATCTATTCTAATCCATCTGAAACTTATCTTGTGGAATTAGTGTCGTGTTGATGTGGAACGATGACCCTTTCCCAATCTTATGATTAGTGAGCATGTTTTAGTTGATTATATGGAAGAGAATCGATGAAACCATAGTGTTTGATGTGTGAAAACCTAATTTATGCTAAAATGAACATGATGCAAGCTAAGTTACCATGATTTTATGCTACAAATGATCTAATTATGTTATTGCTAAGCTAATTTAAGCTAAAATTAGGCTAAAATATGGAAATTCTAATTCATTTACAAACTAATATGGATGCATGGAAGCCATTAATGGATGCTCTAAACTATTATGCAATAAAAACTAGCTAAAATAAGCTAAAGTGAGTAAAGATGAGTATGGATGCAAGTGAATTCAACAACATAAGTTTGCTCTGAAAAAGATGGATGTATGAGTTTCAATAGAATAAGTTTGCTCTGAAAAAAAGATGGATCCATTTGTCTCCAAATAGTGACCTATTTATAGGAGAGCAAATGATGACTGGATGGTTGAGATCAAAAAATTTAATCAATGGTTCAAGATGAAGGGGATGAGAGGCATGGATCATAGATTCTCATCAATGGATGAAAATGCATGATGAAAGTTAATCAATGGCTCACACTTGCCTCAAACAAACACACTTTTAACCTACTCACACAAGTCAAAGGTAACTTGCTAGAGAGGTTGAAGGTTAACTTACATTTGAAGCTAAGTGAGTTGATTGGAGAAGAGGGAATATTCCTTAGAATATTCCTTTTGGATAAGGAAAAGGGTAATTTACAAATTAAAACAAAGTTTCAATTTTGCAAAAAAGGGATAAGTTATATTCCATGGGAATATTCCCTTTGCTTAGAGGAAAATTTCTTTAATTGCTAATTAAATAAGGTTTAATTTATGCAATTAGGGAATTAGACGAATTAAAAGACATTTATTAAATTAGATGATTTAATAAATAGGGGAGAGGGGAAATGATATTTAATTAAATAAATTAGGGTTATTTAATTAAATAAGATGAATTAGGATATTAAATTAAATATTTTGATTTATTTAATTTAATTAGATGAAGTGTTAGTGCGAAAAGAGATGAATTAACCTGATTTAATTAATTAGGCTAATGGATGAAAATGATGCAATTAATTAAATAGCTCGGCTATTTAAATTAATTAAGTGAAAAGAGGATGGGTTTGAGGATGAAATGATGGTAGTTAGCCAATGTGATCCATCGAGACATTTTTAGGTATCTACAGAACTAAAATTGAGCAAAGGGAGACTGAGCAAGCTGACTTAGAAGGATCCCGCATTGTATAAATCATCCTCTCTCCCCAAAAAATGTGTCCTCCAATGTGCCTATCTGGCCTAACCATAATATTCAAAGGAGAAAAAGGACATATGTGGAAGGTAGCTCAGAGAAGAGCTTAAGAACATTATCTGAAGCCTTCCAATCTCTAATAAAAAGAAGGAAAAGGGCTAGGAGAATATATACAGTCTCCATGGAGGAGCATGGAAATAGAACATCTCAAATGTCTATCCCTCTAGTGGAAAAACTTGAATCTGAGATGAGGCCCAAAGACTACTAGATCAGGCAAGTCGATTTGGGAGTACAAAAAAGGGAAGGAGAGAAACAATCTCTCCATATGTCTTTTTCTACTATCCTAAAAAGGATGTAGAAAGATAAAAATACTGAGGAGCTTAAAGCTCAAGTGGCCCAATTGATAGCCTACATTACAAATTTGATTGGACTGGTAGATACAACTATTCCTAAGTCCACCTTGCAAGTTGCACTAAAGGAGAGGTTAGACATTTTGACTTTGAAGGATGGATTCTGACACTAGAGCAATGGAAATATGATTTTTTGGCCTTAGCTAATTCAGTGCTAAGGAAATAAATAAATTCCTATCATTGCATAGTGATGAGGATAGTATAGACTAGAAAATTAAGGTGGGTATAGATGAAGAACTATTGGTTTGGGAGGATTACATCCCCATTTTGTATAAAATAAAGATAACACCTACAAAAGATTTAATCAAGGTTGTAGTGATCAAAGAAGAAGATTGGGACAAGGTTCCTAAATGATTGAGGGTTGAGCAACTGAGGGTTAAGGTCTTGAATAAGTGTAAATCTAAATTAAATAAGAACAAAGGTCCAGTTGAACAAGCTATGACCAAGATTCAACAATTTGTTGAAGAATTGGATTGCACATTCTAGGAAACACCGGCTTTGGTGAAGGCTCCTAGTAAATGTTGGATGAGTTAAAGAAGTTGATGGACATACAAGTTACTCAAGCTAAAATCAACAAAATGATGAAAAACAATACAAGGCTCCACTCCTAGGAAGAGTTAATTGCCTTTTCCAGCCTATAGGAACATATGGAAAAAAATTCTTTCAATCAAAGAATAAAGTTTCAGTATCACCGAGGCTCGCCAATGAAGAAAATGAAAAAAGTGATCTCTGCATTCATGAAAAACTTCTCCAATTGATTTGAAATAACCTGCCTCATTCTATATAAAAAAAAAAATTGTTTCTACCAACTCTAATGTTCAGGTATAAAACATATAAACTAGAATTGCTAATGATAAACTTTATTCTCAGAATGACCATATTTTTTCTTATACAAACACATAAAATGGTATAAATTAATTACTAACTGACCTGAAATAATAGCCCAACATCAATTATTTTTTAACAGCCCATATATATTGAATGCTCAGCTACCAATTACCAAAGATCAATTATTCAAATGTTGCTCTTCAACACTTCCAAAAAACTTTATTAAATCATCATGTTAAGCACCAGCACAACCCCTAAAGTGAGATTGTTAGCCACCATCCCGAGTGTATTTTCCAACACTGAAGATGATATTCTCTGTGAGAAGATAATCTTGTCCTCACAATGTTTGTTGTGAACATCGTCCTCCAGCTACAAACCTGTTCCAATCCAAGTTTCAAAATCAGCCTATGCAATGAGCTCTCCAGCAATCTTTTTATTATTTTCAACTTTGTAACTGCCCACTCTTCTTGAATTCTCCTTTTTTCCATTTTCACTTTTAATTTGTCTTTTTTTGAGAATTCACTTTAAAGTAACTTATTTAATTTATTTTAACCTTACAACTTAAGTTACTTTTTGCACCAATAATTAATTTAAGTTGTCTTAATATTTTAACCTCTTCATGACAACATTAAATTAATTAATTAATTTATGCTAACTCAAAAATGGGGACATTACAGTCCACCCTTCTCAAAAATTGCTTGTCCTCAAGCAATGTCAGCACAACCACAAACCACCTGTTTGAGACCACTCGAAACCATTTTTTATTATAGGATCCCAAACCAATCTCCTGAACAAATCACCACACTATCGCTATGTCGTTCTGATTAAAACATTCAACTCATCTTCATCAATTTGAATTTTCCCCTCCTGTGGCCCTGTAAAATAATCAACCTCTATTCCCAAACTGAAACAACTCTAAAATTTGAAATCTGCTCCATGAAAAATCACGTGCCACAACATTTCAATGAGGTACATATCTACAAAAACCTCTATACTTTGCTTCCACAAACATTGCAAGGACTGAAAATTAATCAACTCACCAACTCAACTTGCCAAAATTAGAATTTCAACATTGGAACAATAGCTGCAAGGAATTAAAATTCCTAAATGTATAGGATTTGAGAGTCAGAATCTTATTGAAAGAACCTCCCAAATGCCAAAGCTATCAACATCATAAATCCTCCATTGATAAAATCTCCACCTATTGTCTGAGAGCAAAGACCAAACCATCTAATTGCAAGCAACATTAATCATGTGTTGAATGAATGTGGAATGAGCAACAACTTCAAATCTGCAATTTTTCCTAAAGCCCATGCATAAAATTGATCTAGAAGTTTCATAAACCCAATCTTGAGTTTTATTTAGATCCCATATCTTATATTCATCACCAACCATACTTATACCAACAATGTCATGGCTTTTTTTAACACTCATAGATTCCACACTTTCTTCATTCCTTTCAATGGTGTCTTCATAAGTTTCATATACACCTTCCTCCAATTTTGAATTCTCATCAACACCTGTTGATTCACGAAGAGTAGCATGTTGAAAATTACCTTCAATACCTATTTTATCTACTATATCATGGCTGCAATCTACATCTTCACATGAAAATTGATTCTCAAAATTCAAGAGTTTAGTTTCTTGATGTGGGTTTCAATCATTTTCAGTATACCAAATCTCTCCAATATGAGGAATACTAGAATCATAACACATTGTTTCACATTTATGAAGCTTCTCAATCCCTTGAAATTTTTTCTTAGTCTCCATTATTCTTGCATCACCTTCTTGCTCATAGGATGTAGCTACAATAGGAGTAGAATTTTCTACTTTGTATAAAGAAAAATGAGCCATACTTAACTGTAAACAAAGATCATTAGCTTCCTTTTCCTTGTCTTGAGCATACTTGAACACAAGATCCTTGTCCATCAGTAATTGCAAGTAATCTAATTTTATTGTTTCCAAAGCCTTTTTGATAGAGTACAAGTGGGAATGAGTGAATCCACTTGCAACTCCTTTTTTCCTCTCCTCAATTTGAGCTTTCCCAATGAGCTCTTTAATGACATTATGTGTATGATCATAACATGATAAGGCTGCAATATTCATATCTTTGGTGACTTTCATCTATTTCTTCAACTCACATGTCTCATTTGGTGAATGATCAATCTCAACTTCATTATTAGCTGATAAATTTTATGATTTGTCATCTATATCATAGCTTTTAAAATCAGCCAGCTTAATGACATCCTCATTGCATGCTTCATTTTCTGAAGTTCATACAACAATAAACTCAAAAGGATTTTCTTCCATGGCTATGATTTATTTTTCATCCTCTTGTTGCTCATTAATCATGTAAGGTTTCAGCTTTGCCTCGTATTGTTTAAACACTTTGTAAACCAATCTATATGCAGCTGTAGAAGTGACCTTTTCTTGCTTCAAGACAACAATAACAAAGTTATGATAGGCTGAAAAATAGCATCACTTTCATTGATAGCTTGAACCATAATAGCTTGCATAGCTACAATAATATCATCATTATGTTCTTCTCTGATTTTAGCAAGGAAATGGTAGAACATGTTAGATCAAGTCATGCAATTCAAGGTCTAACATTAGGTTACTCAATCTAATATTTTCAAAAGTTTTGAGTATCGCAATCCTTGTAGAAAAGTGAAAAATTTTGATATCACCCAAGTCCTGAAAACTATCCATCAACAATTTAATTACCTCTTTCATTTTTTCATCATCATAAGGTACTTGAGGTGCCAATATTCTTATGACCTCATTCAAACAATAAGTGATCAACAACCTTACATTATCATCTTTATGTCTCAACCACATGTGTTGACCCAAAGAAGTCACTGTAAGATCAAAAGCCATCTACAATATACTAGAAGGTGAACAAGCCTACTACCAGATTCGTGGAGAAGTCTTTCCTACCATTTCATGTCTTTGCTTGCCATTACCCTATTTTGCATTTGTTTTTCTGATTTACCAATTCAACATCCCAGGCATTTCATCAAACATTTCAATGGTGGGTTGTTCTGAGTTTTTTTTGTTAGTTTTTATGATCAGATTAGTGCACAAAAATTTAATTAAAAATCAGACACAAAGACACAATAGATACCCTGGGAAAACCCTCCACTTGAGGGAGAAAAACCCAGCAACAATATATCACTTATATATTGAATCACAATGAGAAACTCCTTTACAATAGAGGCTGATAATGAGGCCAAGAGAATGCACCATAAACTGATGCTATCACAGATCTAATCAAATGTAACTCGTTGAAGATGTATCTCAGCCTTCAACAATATTGAACTACTCTTATGAATGAACTTGCACTTGAGACAAATGAGAATGGAATGAATCGATGGAATGAATGAATGAGAAACAATGAAATGCATCGATCATATATACAAGTGAGTGGAAAGGTCATGTCTCTTCAAGACAAGTCGGCCTATATAGAAAGATGTGTCTCTTCAATAAATCACGTCCAATCAAGGTATGTAACTCTTCAAGAAGTCGGCCTCATAACAAATCGTGCCTCCTCATAATAAATAAATATTAATCATCATTTAATAAATGACACATCATTTCATGAAATTGTTATCACCAATTAAATAGCTAATAGGCTACAATTTAATTGATTCTTTATTTGATCTAGGTTGGAATAGATGACCGACACTACCAACATCAACACTCCCTCTCAGCTAGGGAAGATACTTCCAACCGCATAAGACATATCACCTCATCGTGATGTCAACCACAATGTCTGCATCCATATGTGGAAAAGAAAAGATATCACCTCATCATGATATCAACCATCATGGCCACACCCATGTATGGAAAAGAAATATATCACCTCATCATGATATTATCCATCATGGCTACACCCATGGATGGTATGTACAAGTGCTCATCACTCAACGTGATATTGTCGCCTCATCGTGACATTCACCATGGCTCTCCCAGAGGGTGAAAACACAAGTACAAGAAAATCATCATAGACTCTCTCACGTGATACTGTCATGGAGTCACACACATGACATCCACCATGGCTCTCCTAGAGAGTGGAAACAAGGGATTTCACCTCAAATCTCAAAGAGAACTGCATTAACAAGGGCTTGCACCTCAAATCTCTCTCAAAGAGAAATGCATTAAAGAGGATCACTGATACTGAGACTCCTTCTCAGCTAGGGCTTGATTCTCCACCATACCAAGTCTCGAAAGTACACAAACTTTATCCTAGAGAGAATCTTGGTCAGAATGGCTATCGATTGCTCATCAGTGCTGATATACCTCAACTGAATTTCTTTCCTCAATCCCATATCTCTAATATAATGGTATTTGATCTCCACATGGTTATTTCTATCATGAAACACAGGGTTGACAAAAAGCTTCAAACAGCTCTGGTTATCATAATGAATGATAGTAGGCTCCATTGATTGCCCAAACAATCCTGCAAGGAGCTTACAAAGCCACACTGCTTTTGAAGCTACCACACAAGCTGCAATATACTCGGCCTCTACTATACTCAATGCTACAGATGACTGCTTCATGTTGCACCAGGATATCATCGTAGACCCCAAACTGAAGCAACATCCAAAGGTGCTCTTTCAATCAGTGACACACCCTTCCCAATCAGAATCAGTATAACCATGCAACTTCAAATCCACACCTAAAGAATATCTCAGCCCATATCAATCTATGCCACGCAAGTATCTCAAGATATGTTTTGTTGCAACTAGATGTATCTACCTGGGTTCACACATGAACTGACTGAGTGCACTCACTGCATAGAAAATATCCGGTCTAGTATTGACTAGATACATCACTGATCCAATCAACTGTGTATATAGAGGATCAACCAGATCTAAACTAGTTGTAGCCTCCTTAAACATCTTCTTCAAGTTTAGTAGGCTCCCTCTGAATCTTCAAGAACTTCCATTAACCTTCTGACCTCTTCGTCCAAGATTTCTTGCAACACTTGCCTTAGATAAAAAATTTCCAGCGCACACCTCTAGTGTTATAGAGAGTTCAGGATTGTCCTCCTCGACCTCGTCCTAGATCACACTATTTTGAATAGGTTTGTGGAGCTACCAATGTCAAATCCATATGACAGTTTTGAGAAATTCTAATCTCAGCAGCTGAAGGGATCCTCTAAGGATTTAGCACCTAGCCTTGCAATACAGTAATCTTCACTTCTTCTCAGTGAGTTACAAAACTCCCTCTTGATCCCTACTTCAGAGTTGCAAAGAAGACTTATGAAAGTGGACTCCCTCTAGCCACCAACTCAGTCCCATGGCTGCAAGTTGTGACTTCATGCTTGATCATTTCTTTGGTCGACATGACTTCCTCACAAGATGCCTTAAGCTTTTCATCACTAAGCAATCTCTCATCACCTTCTTACTCCTAGAACTATTCTGAAAGCATTTTAGAGAGAGATTACTAACAGTTTATAACTATCCAAAGAAATATCAAGGCTAGAATCATACAAGGTTTCCTATTTCAAGTTATAGCATGAATACATAAGAATTTATGAGCAATATTAAAACATAAATAAATAAATCAACCTATAAGAGAAATATATCAAAAGATCAGAATGAAGGGATAAAGAAACTTATCTTTATTGAATTCTGATATAACTCTTCCTTCCATCTTTTACTCCTCTCGAGAGTGCTAAACTCAACACAACAAAAGATAATTTGCACAACTACAGATATCTTAAATTCATTACATAGTTAGCATGTAGAACCAGCTCTCTCCAAGAGTTCGAGGCTCTATCACAATTCATGCATTAGAGAATGATATCAATGTGACCAACTAATCATCATCGAAATTGCAATTCTCTTTTTTTATTTTAGATTCACACTCAGAAATCTTCACAACCAACATGAAATAACTTGCAATAAATGAAATCTTCAAAGGATCTTATGCTAGTAAACACAATTCAAGAGAAACCACTATCTCTCTTTACTAATTACAAGATCCAACTAAATGATATAACTCAACAAACAAAGAATACTTATCTCTTTAAATATTATGATGGATGCAAATACTGGACACAGTAAGATGTGATGCTCTTGCACTCAGATCAACACACAACCTTCATGACTTGAACATAGGCCCATGACTTTGAATAGAAATTCCCTAGAACCCTTCTGAGGAGAGATCTCATCCACATCCACAAATGAAGCATGTTGATTAGGCCTGGTTGGGAAATCCTTTGCATAGTGACCAAACTTGTCACAATGAAAACATTGAACTTTGGAAAGGTCCCACTTCTTCTTGAATGTTGGAGCACCATCAACTCCTTTATCTCTATTCCTTTTGAAGTATCCTTTCTTTCCTCCTTTTCCTTCCTTCTTTTAGGATTGAGCGGAAAGAACATGAATGTCTTCATTTGTAGAGCTTCAACCAATACCTCTCACAGCCAACCTAGACTCTTCTTAAATACAATCTTCCCTCAAATGATCAAACTTGGGAAGTTTTGATCTTGCACTGATTCCTTGAATGTAAGACTCCCAAGATGAAGGAAAACCATTAAGAGCTAACATGGTCAAATCCTTGACATCAAAAATATGACCAATGGTAGAGAGTTGATCTCTCAATTCAGAAATCTTCATGAAGTAAGCGATGACAAATTCTCCTTCCGCCATCTTAACATGATGAAGTTGTTGCTTTAATGCAAGTACACAACTTGTTTTGTTGATCTCATACATCTCCTCCAAAGTCTTAAGCATCTCTCTTACTATCTTCAACTTAGAGATGATTGGAACAATATGGTCCTTCACATAATCAACTAACATCTTCTTCACCTTAGTATCTTTCTTCTTCCATTGAATCTTCTCTTCATCATTAGTAGGATCAGAAACTTTTCTCTCCACAAAATCAGCCAATTCATTTTCCTCCAAGGTGAGCATAATTCTAAATCTCCAGGATGTGAAATTTTTTCTCCCTCAAGTATGTCCTCGATCTTGGGTCCATTCACCATCTTAATGAAGGAATAGATGTGATCAAAGATGAGGAGTAATAAGAGTATCGCTGCAATACTAAATCTGATCAAGATCTTCTTCAAACCCGCTTTGATACCATGTTTTTTTTTATGATCAGATTAGTGCACAGAAATTTAATTAGAAATTAGACACAAAGACATAGTAGATACCCTGGGAAATCCCTCCACTTGAGGGAAAAAAACCTAGCAAAAATATATCACTTATCTATTGAATCACAATAAGAAACTCCTTTACAATAGAGGTTGATAATGAGGCCAAGAGAATGCACCATAAACTGATGCTATCACAGATCTAATTAGATGTAACTCGCTGAAGATGTATCTCAGCCTTCAACAATATCGAACTGCTTTTATGAATGAACTCACACTTGAGATGAATGAGAATGGAATGAATCGATGGAATGAATGAATGAGAAACAATGAAATGCATCGATCATATATACAAGTGAGTGGAAAGGTCGTGTCTCTTCAAGACAAGTCAGCCTATATAGAAAGATATGTCTCTTCAATAAATCACATCCAATCAAGGTATGTAACTCTTCAAGAAGTTGGCCTCATAAGAAATCGTGCCTCCTCATAATAAATAAATATTAATCATCATTTCATGAAATCACTTTCACCAATTAAATAGCCGATAGGCTACAATTTAATTGATTCTTTATTCGATCTAGGCTGGAATAGATGACCAACGCTGCCAACATCAACATTTTTTTCCCAATTTGAGTTCAATATTTGACTATTGCTTTTTAATGAACATTCAATATTAAGAGTACCACAATTCATATACAAATACATTCTTACCAGTGGCAGTGAACAGACTTATCGAATTAATGACAATTTTGGACTATGTTACAGATGTGAGCAATTTACATACAACAATAGTCTATCCCTTACACAACAATGAATGGCCAATATATTATTGATTTCTCTAACCTGGAAACTCCATGCCTCACTCGAACAAGATAGCAACACCTTTTGAAATGGTAGAAGTCAAGAATGATGTCCACATACGGTCTCCAGTTATAAGTTGCAAATTATAGTCTTGAGAATGAACAAGATCACCAAATAATCCAACTCAGAAGACTATTGAACTTGGCCCCCAAACACGACACCAAACCCAAAACTAAAATCTTGGAAGATAATAATGATAACAATGATTATTCACACCGAAAATAATACTCAGTATTGACTTTATGCGTCCTTAATTTGAGTTCAACAAGCACTATACATAGAATGATTTAATATTTTTTAAATATGTTGTGACACCAAATATTATATAATTTGATTCCCTCTTGTGTGCCATCGAATTTCTTATTTCACCACAATATGGTCACCATTTTGAACGACCTCATTGAAATAATTCATTGAAAACTTTGACTCAACTATATTCACGACAATGAAGCAGAGGCAGCTATTAGTCAAATTACGATTCTTTCTTTCAACTTCTTCACACCACGTTAATACAACTTTCAATATCCAATCTTTAATATGCATCATGTGCCACATTCCAAATTTGTTGCCAAGATATCTTTTTAATCTGCCACGTATTCTCAAGTCAATATTTCCCGTATACAAGTGGTATCGACTTCTTGAATATTTGGGTGGCTCCAATAATACATTCAAAATTTTCCTAGTGAGACTTAATAAGACTGCTTGCTTATTAATAGATTTCGATTCTTTGAAATATTGAAACTCAGTTCAAGCTTGCGCTAGCAATTAAGTCTCGTCTGGAAATCATGTCACCTGCTCTGAGAATCATGACTCTTCCTGAAGACTCCACATATCCTTGCTAACTCCACAATCATCTCTATTGACTCCCATGATCCTCATCACCTAGCCCAAGAAATTCTTTGAATAATATAAAGAACGCCTTAGATCTGTTTCTAGAGTATATTGAAATGCACAAGCTTATTCGACTTTTGATTCCAAAATATCTAGCGACAATAGTTACATATGAATTTAATTAAAAAAGCTTCTCTGGCGTATTTCTTTATTGAAAATGGCTCCTTATGTAGAAAGCGGTATCACAAGATTTTGCCATGAATAATATTTCAACCTATTGACACTTAGTTTTTTTTCCATTTCATGCCAGTAATGGAGCATAAACTTCAACAGAGGAGATATTCATCATCAACCACCACACAGAAAAATGACTACTCTGCTTTTCCAGAATAGGGACAATAAATCAAGCTTTGCCTCCTTTTAACTTAGAATATATAAAGGCCTCTATATACACCATTCTGGGCCACAATTACTGAGTGAAATGCTTCAAGACCACCAATAATCAAACGAACCACTTCTTTAAATTCAAACTGAATATTTTTTGGAACTTTGAAATAACAACCAACACAGATTTATGACAAGAATTCTACAATAACTATTTATATTCCCAACATTATTCACAAGATGGCAAGAAGAGTTGGGCTCTAATACCAATGAAATAACCTGCCCTATTCTATATTTTTTTTTCTGTTTCTACCAACTCTAATGTTTAGGCATAAATACATATAAATCAAAATTGCTAATGATAAAACTTTATTCTTGGAATGTCCACATTTTTTCTTGTACAAACACAAAAAATGGTAGAAATTAATTACTAATTTTGACCTGAAATAATAGCCCAACATCAAGTATTTTTTAACAGCCCATATATTTTGAATGCTCAGCTACCAATTACCAAAGATCAATTCTTCAAATGTTGCTCTTCAACACTTCCAAAAAACTTCATTAAATCATCATGTTAAGCACCAACACAGCCCCTGAAGTGAGAAGAGAATCTTGTCCTCACAAAGTTTGCTGTGAACACCATCCACCAACTACAAAGTTTGTTGTGAACACCATCCACCAACTACAAACCTGTTCCAATCCAAGTTTCAAAATCAACCTATGCAATGAACTCTCGCAATCTTTTTAATTCTTTTCAACTTCGTAACTACCCAATCTTCTTGAATTCTCCTTTTTTTCCATTTTCACTTTTAATTTGTCTTTTTTGAGAATTCACTTTAAAGTAACATATTTAATTTATTTCAACCTTTCAACTTAAGTTACTTTTTGCACCAATAATTAATTTGTCTTCATATTTTAACCTCTTCTTGACAACATTAAATTAATTATTTAATTTATGTTGACTCAAAAATGGGGACATTACATGATTGAAATTAGAGTTCCCATTTTTGCTTTATTTTTTAATAAATGTTACAATAAATCAACGCCCAAGATGTCATATTAAATATGGCATTTGATTTCAATTGACTTTCAATTAGCTTTTTAGTTCATTTAGTTCAAGTTTAGTTAGTCTCAAAACTGAAACTAAGGTGCTTTAGTTAGCCTTAAGTTGTATTTTAGTTAAACTCAATCAAATTTGGGGCACTGAAGCTAGCTTTGGTTTGCTTTTTATTTCATATCCACTATTTAAGGAACTCAATGTCCTATATATATTTTTATTCTGGATCATTTCAAAGGATTCAATTTTGATGTATTGGTGCACAATAAACTTATACATTCTCAGTGTGGGTTTCCTACTGACTTTGTGAAGATCATATTTTTGATAAATCAAAGGATTATTCCTATTTTGCATGCATCTCAATTTGGTGTATTGGTAATGGTATGATTGTTTTATTTTTCTGAGTTTAAAAAATTAATGAAATCTCATTTGTTTTATTTTTCTAAGTTTAAAAAATTAATGAAATCTCATATATTATTCTAGAATTAAGTAATATTTTGTCTCAGATCTATGCATGTTTGATGACATTCTAATTGGATAAAATTTGAAAATCTTATGTTTAGTTATATTTCCCTGGAAGATTGCATTATTATTAATATCAACTGTGTGTATGGCTATTTACTTAAACAATGGTTTGTAATATTTCATTTAAATGTTCGGAATTGTTTAATGAAAGAAAAATTAGCATTTTTCGTTTAATTTATAATTCATTTAATTCTTTCTTGTTACCCTGAATCTTTTGAATTTTCTTTTAAAATCATTCTGAGATCATTGAGAAAGAGCATTTAATTGATATAGATCTATTGTAAAAGATGAATATGCAATTCATTTTTTTAGTCTTAGATCTATTATTTTCAAGTGCATGTTAGTAATATCATTTCTAGAAAGTCTAACAACCCAGGTCCCTTATTGAAACATGTTAACAATGACCACTTTGTTGTCCCACATAGTTAAGACCTGACTTAAAAAGAACATTGGAGTAAATTTCTACTTTTCAAGAGGAGTAATAACTCATTATTTATTAGCAAGTTAGATGTGCTAACACCACCCTCAATAGTATCTAATAAAACCATCATAAAAATCCTCAAGAAAATCATCAATGACATTGGTTATAATTGACACCTTTGGCTAAATCTTGTCCTTTGGGCCTACCACACTAGCATTCACACTCCCACAAGTGCCACCCCATATCCCCTTTCCTATAGTGCTAAATAAATCTTTCCAATTAAGGTTGGGCTACCCCTTTGTGTGTTTCTTTATGGAACCTCGTGTTAGAGGAGGGTTATAGAGCACCTACATGAGCTTGAACTTCTTGATGATCATTGTCTCACTAGTTTTAATCACCTCAAATCATACCAATTGAAACAAAGAAAAATGGGTGCTTTATTAAAATGAGGGGTTCACCAATTTTACTATAAATAGAAAGCGAAAAATGGAAAAAGAGATCCCTTGAGCCAAGGTTGACTTTCAACCCTTAGGTGAGTAAACCTTGAAAGAAATCTTGTTGTTTTCCTTATGATCTAGGACGGGGAAAACCTGCTGAAACAACACTTTTGAGAGAAAGACTAAAAATAATAAATTAATCTAAAAGTGCAATGCAACACATGAAATCAAAAGATTAAACATTAATCTGTTAGAATGAACATCTTTTAGGTAGATCTATGATGGTTTAGTATTTTTGCACCTTTCACCAAAATATTTTTTGTAGTGTCCTCTAGGACAAATTCACCCTAGGACGAATGGGTCTTTGTAGGGCTCTTTGAAATTGCTTCCTGGGTCCTCTGGTCCTATGCTTGCACTCACAAATTCTCTAGATTTCATAGTCAAAAAGTTGGAAACAATTTATGAAAGTGAGTTTCCATGGCTTGATGACAACTTTGACAACTTTTTTGGATGATCCCACAATAGTGGTTTACACTTTTTGGGACATCCTGATTTTTGCTGAAATCACATATTTTTAGAAAATATAATGATTTAATCCTTGAAAATTTCCATTTAAAGGATTCCAATTGAACAAGGTTTGATCAAACCACCTTAGATCAAACGCCCTTGGATAAAACTCCGCTAGTTTTAAACCATACCTATAATGAAGTCTCCTTTACACCTATCAAAATGTTGATAAAAAAAACCACTTTTGATTTACCTTTTGGGGGATCAAATGAATTCCTTTAAATTTTAGTTTTTGTAAGTATGTAGTCCTTATTATAAGCTTCCCAAAAAGTATAATTTTAAATATATTTAATTTGATTATTATATTTATTTCTTTTTTTTTGTGAATGTAGGTTTTTCACTGAAAATCAAGCTCTATATTCTGCACATGTGGAAAAATAGTAGATTATAAAAAAAAATCTAAAAAATATCTATGCACTTGATATTGATGTCCTTGATCCAACAAAAAAAGTTGAATTTCGATACATACAAAAAAAGTTATGTGTTAGCAAGTAAACCTATGTCTAAATTGTAACTGGTTTGACTTCAAAACTTAATTAAGAAAAAGAAAACAAATTGCATGCACTAAATTATAATTTTATCCTTCATAGAAAAAAAAATTATGTGTTAGCAAGTACATGTCACTCTTTGAAAATGGTGTTTACTGTTAAAAACTACTTTTCGAAGGAGATGGAAAAAGAAATGTAATTTGATTCTAAATTTTTTTAAAAATATATATTTAGAATCTATAGACAAAATGTCACAAATCACTAGTTTGCATCATCTTCAAATTACTCATGGTTTAGCAGATATAGGTGCCCGAAAGTGAAGATTTAGTTAAAAAAATCAGTTCAATGTCAAGTTTGGCCAAAAAATGTAAACCACTATTATGGGATCACCCTTCCATTTTTTCTCTTTGCTAGATCTTCAATCCTTCTTCAACCTAAGATCTGCAAAACAAACACAAGAGGGATTTTTTTTGTTTTTGGTGAATGGGGGTTTGCCTTGGTCAAACCCTGTTTTGGTAGTTAAACCTTGAATTGAAACAATGAAACATGAAAGGAATGATGAATGAAAAATTGCTATGTTACAACTCACCAAATCCTTGATATGAAACCCCTGAAGGATTGTAACTTAATAGAGCTCTCCAAGGTCTAGATTTTGCATGAATGGCTTGATTGATGATGTGATCTTGATGCTTGAAATTTAACTTGAATTCTTGAAACCTACATCATAATGTTAGCTCCAAAAACATGCATGATGCTTGATAACTTTGACATGATGCTTGAGATCTTGAATGTTGTAACAAATGCTTGAGAAATCTACTCTTGAACACCTTGGACAATAATCTTAGCTATAAGAATGCTTGCATACAAAATGTAGGATTTGAATTGATAAAAGACCTTGCTTTTATAGAAATTTTTCTAATTTCCCGAAAATAAAACATTACAAGCCGACACTTAAATCTTGAATATAGGACCTTAAGATATCGTCAAAAAAATGTTTAAAATTTGAAATTGTGATCTTAAGGGGGACCCATTCGCCCAAGGGCAAATAGGTCCTGAACTAAATAATTAGGACCTATTCATTTCGGGGTGTTAATAATGATAAATCACAACTCCCCCTTCGAAAATTGCAATTAATTAGGCTTGTAAATGAAAAATTTAGGCAATTAGGGGCTTAATTAAGTCCATTTAAATTAGGGGACCCAAACATAGTGTGAAATGTACAATACATTTTTTGACACTACACCAATATAGGTTACATCATGGCTATAATAAATGCATCCAAACTAAAGATTTTGAGGTTGGACACCTTGTTCTTAAGGAGAACTAGAAAAATATCACTTATGATAGAGAGAAGAAAGGGAAGTTTGAGCCAAATTAGTTTGGTCCCTATGTCATCATTGTCAAGTTTTGGTTAAAAAAATACAAGCTATCTAATCCAAATGGCCATGTATTATATGATCCCATTAATATAATACATCTCAAGCACTTTTATCCCTAAACCTTCAGCACTAGTCTTCCAAAAATTAAAAAATCTATAAAAAAAGAAAAATTCTAAAATATTAGTA